>JANVCC010000067.1:5434802-5619699 GCA_025345505.1 Todiramphus chloris collaris
AAAGAAAAGAAAAGAAAAGAAAAGAAAAGAAAAGAAAAGAAAAGAAAAGAAAAGAAAAGAAAAGAAAAGAAAAGAAAAGAAAAGAAAAGAAAAACTAAGAAGCACAAATTGTGAACTATCAGACAAATTACAACAAAGGCTGATTGGGTTATCAACAGAACAGCACAAGAAAACACATGGAGCTCTGAAGGGGTCATCTGGTGAAGAGGAGCTCCAAGAAGAGTCTGTCCTCCATCACATTGCCACAGGAGGAGAAGAATGGGAAGGCAGCACCACGGCAAGGGAAGTTTCTGTCTCCCACAGAGTCTCCTGCCTAAGAGGCTGCCTGTACCCTGTTGAGAACAGACTGAGAAGACAAAAAGGGGACATTGCAGGAGTATGCAAAGTGGGAGTGCCTTCATCAGTCCCAGGCAAAGGTAAGCCACAGTGGATGGAAGCAGGCATGTAGGCTGCTGCTGTGTCAATATTTGTTTTCCCTGACTGTATCATCTAATAAGTATTTTCCCAGAGTCTGGCTGTTACTGAGTTCTGTCTGGGCACCTTCAGAGCACACAAGTACAGATGCTGAGCGTGACTCACAGATGCTGATGTGATGCCCGTCAGCACCAGGAAACTGCAGCACAGGCTCCGGGAGGGAGGATCACATCCCTGCATCTTGTGTGAGAAATATCCCCAGCAAGGCCACAAATCCCAAGGAGCTGAGGGCATACCTGAGATATCATTAGCTAAGACAGCCTATCTGTAATGAAAGCTTGCCACTTTAGCCATTCATGATGCTATTCCACCAGCATTCAAAAATCTCCATTTTTTCTTTTTTTTAATTAAAATTTACTTTGGGGAGCGGGAGCAGTTGAGTAACTGGACTGGTAGCAAATACACTGAGTTCTTACACTGTCTTTGCCAACTTGTTATGTGACTGACAGCATGTCATTTCACTTTTTTGTCTCAGTTTTCTACTAGTATATGAGGATAACAATAGTCCAAGAGGTTTTGAGAGACTAAATTCACTGATGTCCTAAGCCCAAAGCCCATTGAAGTCAATGAAAAAGCTCTCAATTACCTTGAAGGGCTTCAGGCCAGAGCTTGCTTATTCAGCATTACAAGAAGCATTTGAAAACCCTTTAAACAGTGCCATATGTGTGCAAAGGTATTGGTTATCACAGGACAGAGGAACAAACTTTTCAACTGATACAAGTACACATGAATAATACCTTTTCACAGTCCCATTTTTAGTGATCTTTGCTCCTTCTGAAAAAAACCCACCATATAATACAAATAATGTCAATACTCACAATTGTTTTCAATACTCTATCAGACAAAGCATTTATTCTGTTAACCACGGGCTCCTTTTAATTTGCAAAAAAAATGCAAATTTGGACAGATCTGAAAGCAATGCAGTCATGTACAATAGCTGTCATTCTTTAGCAATTTATGGTCAGTCTTTATAAACCTTTGTGACATGTTTCAGTTGATTGACAGCTTGAGGACCAGAGCCCCACAAACAGGTTTTAAAGCTCCAAGACAGACCTAATTTTCTCTAATAAGATTAGATGCCACAGTTCAAGACTACCCTATGAATAAAAAGCCACCATTTATAAAGGTCTATCTACTGTTATGCTCTACAGACACTGACAGACTTTACCGAAGCTCTGGACTGTGGTCAATAATCTCTTGGGTCTGCTGAGAGCCCTTATGGTCAGAAGGAATAATTTAATGTCAAGGTCAAGGTCTTTACTGAATCCAGGCAATTTGGTACAGAAGCTCAGAAACAAACTGATGTGCAACAGTGAGAAATCATCAGTGCTGGCAGGGATCTTGGTGTGATGGTGTTTAGCCCTATGCTGTTCAGGAAAAAGCAGGAAAAAAACCACAGACTAGGCAGTTCATGTTGAATGAAACAAAGAAGAGGAGAAGGGAGAAAGGTGCCATTTTGAAAGCACTTGGAGATAACTAGTCTTAAAATCCTGGGCTATGTGATATTTCTTAAACCAGTTTTGGAAGGAAAAAAAAAAGGTGCAACTAGTAACACAACTCATTTACATACAACCAAATTATTCACTGAAGTTAAAGACCACAATGAAAAAATGAGCCAAATGTTTCAGTATTCTTTACAAAAAGGTGTCCTGTTTCTTCAGTGTAGTAAACTTTACTTTACTTGTAGAGCAAACTTTACTTCATTGTTATTAGAAATCTTCAAAATCTGCTTGAAAAGGTTTTAAAGCATCAGAACAAAGCACTTTCTGTTGATGTGAAATGTATTATTCACAACAGCTTGCTTGTCCCTCTGAATTTTCAAAATGATCAACAAATTAGAAAACAAAACAAAACCCATCATTCATCCAGCCCTAATTAAATAATTGCTTAACACAGTTAAGCACACAATTACGCTTGAGGGTTTGGAATCCCCAGCAGTTATAGAGTACAAAAAGAGAGAAAGTGGGAAAAGGTTGCAGGGGAGCTCTAACTCAATAACCCAGACATTTTGCAGGCAGTAAATGCTGAAGTATTATCATAGTAATTGACATCACAAATGCTCCAAGCTAAATATATTGATTGCCAAGGTCAGCATTTTAGGCAGCTACAGCAGATATGCTCATCCATTAGCCCCGAAATATTGATTTCAGTCAGGAAAATAGAAGCCAGAAAAAGGAAAATACTTGAGCAATAAAATGATCTTTCTCTATCTTTCTCTTCCAGACATGGGAACAGACACACTGTTCAGAGCATGTCAACACTTACAGGATTGCTGAAGACTCACACAGATTTCCCATCCCTCGGCCTATTCAGCATGCATTTGTATACAAAATGGCTAAAAAAATAACAAAACCAAAACCATAATAAAACAACGAAACAACAAAAAAGACCCCTTCAGATGTAGAAACCAGAAAAAACACAAGGTCACAGCTTTGGCTTTATGTTTCTTGATAGCACAGGAAGTATCTCAAAACTGTGAGTTCTCTTATTAATACCATTAAAGAAGGTACAAAGAAAGTGTTTTGTAAATGAAACCTGGTAAGTGCCAAGTGCTTAATTATATAGCAAATACCAACCATAAAGAAAGTCTCCCAAGGCTATAAACTTCCTGTAAATTGCTTTCTCAGTGATTGTCTCAGCTTTTTACGCTGTATTAGTTAAAATGAAAAACAGTGTGATGAAACACAATGAAATAGATTTTATAAACCTGGACAGAAGTGAAATTTTTTCCCAAACACTTGAACATTTCACAGTATGCATTTTTTGACAGAAATAATTGTCCATGCCTTCTTTGGCTATGTGTGTGACTAAATGTTGTTCAATGCTAACTCATACCACTGGGTGAAACTGTGTTGTAAAAAGGTGCTTTATGATGATGACTGTAATTATTTTCTAAATCCATATCTAGGAGGCAAAGGCAAGAATGATTCTCAAAATAACTGACTCTCCAGGGGTAGGATCTTTTTTTCCTTTATTAAGATTCCTTGTTCCCTGCTAGAAATACTTTGTGCTTTTTTTCTCACATAGCAAAATTTCAGGAGGAATGCAACAAGAATGGAGCCTCAGCAAACCAATTGCTATACCCATATAGGTTTAGTGCTCAAAGGCAGGCAGGCAAAGTACACTGTGTGCATTTGGACTGGATATGTGGTACCTGCATGTATGAATCCAGGCAGCAAGAGATTCAACAGCCATAACTACAGCAAGCAGTGCACAACTGACAAGTGATGGTTATATCCCAGGGAACTCGAACACAGAAACAATACAGCATGGCTGGAAGCAAAATTGCTGCCTTTTAATTTGAGTAAGAAAAAGTAGCATATTAAGTGGTTATAGAAAGTAATAGCAAGTTTGACTTGACTATTTTTAGTCTCAGCATTTATGTCTGTGAACTATCTGCAGGGAACAGAACACTATACACATTGCATGTTTTTGTTTTCACCCTAATCCAGTCACAAAATTAGTCCTGCTTCAACACGCTTGTGTACCCTTGCATTACAGCTTGGAATCTTTCATTGTAAAGAGAGGTAATAAGTCTTACATTTATGTTGTCTCTTCCCATAAGCTTCCATTATATATTAGCAGACTACACATGGCCAGTGCAGATACACCTATTTCCTAGAGAAGAATGCAACAGCTCAGTATGACCACAACTTTGGCAGCAGCAGAAGGAGGAAATTACTGCCAAGAATGCCAGGAAAAAGTGACATGTGAATGATTAGGTTTACACAGAAGAAAAAGACATTGTTAATTAAATGACCAATGCAATAAGACACTGAAAAATATTCCTTTATCAGATTTTTCCTTTGGGAAAGTAGAGTATAAACTTGTATAAGGAGTTCTAGGACTTCAAATCTATCCAAATCTGTCCTAAGAACTTACTGATTTAGAGAGAAGGAGAAAGGGAGTAGAGCAGACATTACTAAATCCTCTTTTTTCAGAGGTTTTCAACATACTGGTGGAAAGAGAATAAATTGAAGATGTTGTCTACAAGGATGCTAAGGCACAAACAACTAAGTGTCTGATCTACCCATGCTCCAAAGCAGCCAGGTGCAAGGTGGAATGATCTGTGAAGTCCCAATGCCTACACATACAGATAGGTTAGAGCAGGGGTGGAAGAAACACACTCATTTATGTGCCAGAGTCCAGTTGCAGCTAATAGCCCAGTGAGGAGGTGTGGCTATAGCAGGAGAAAGAGGGAAGCCTTGACTTCAGGGAGTGTTACAGCACTTTGGCCTGGACCATGAGCATAACAACCAGACAGAAACAGCTTTATTTCATCTTTCCTCAAGGCCAGAGCTCACATACTGCCCCTGGAGACCACATTATCAGAACCTGATCTAAAGAGGAGGAAAATTAACAGGATCTTTAATTTCAACAGTCTTTAGGACAGGAATTCCCATAGAGAATATGTTTTTCATCATTTTTTTCATCAGTGACCTGGAAGAAGGGACAAAGTGCACCCTCAGCAAGTTTGCTGATAATACAAAACTAGGGAGAGTAGCTGAAACACCAGAAGTCTGTGCTTCCACTCAGCAAGACCTAGACAGTCTGAAGAGCTCAGTGGAGGGGAACCAATGAAGTTCAAGAAAGGCAAGTGTGGAGTCCTCCACCTGGGGAGGAATAACACCACACACCACTACAGATTTGGGGTTGACCTGATGGAAAGCAGCTCCACAGGCAGGGACCCCATGACAACAAATTTGTCCTCATGACAACAAATTAACTATGAGCCAGCAGCGCACTCTTGTAGCCAAGAGGACCAACGGTATTCTGGGGTACATTAAGAGCAATGTAACCAGCAGATCAAGGGAGATTATTCTTCCCCTCTACTCTGCCCTAGTGAGACCATATCTGCAGTACTGTGTCCGGTTCTGGGCTCCTCAGTTCAAGAGGGAACTACCGGAGAGAGACAAGTGGAGGGCTACAAAGATGATTAGGGGACTGGAGCTTTTTCTCTTATGAGGAAAGGCTGAGAGACCTGGGTCTGTTGAGCCTGGAGAAGAGAAGACAGAGAGAGGATCTTCTCAGTGCTTATAAATGCCTAAAGAGTGGGTGTCAAGAGGGTGGTGCCAGTCTCTCTTCAGTGGTGCCCAGTGACAGGACGAGGAGCAATGGGCACAAAACAGAATACTGGAAGTTCCATCTGAACATGAGGAAAAACTCCACTGTGACGGAGGACTGGAACAGGCTGCCCAGAGAGGTTGTGGAGTCTTCTCTGGAGATACTCAAAACCCACCTGGACACATTCCTGTGCAACCTGATCTAGGCAAACTCGCTTTGGCAGGGGGGTTGGACTAGATCTCCAGAGATCCCTTCAAACACCTACCATTCTGTGATTCTCCATGATTCTCTGGTCCTTAGTATTCACAGTGAGACAACTATTAACTGCCTTAGCTAAAAGCGAGCCTCACCCATGGAAGAGTCAGGATTTTTCAAGACTGATTTTTAAGAAGGAATTTGAAAATAAAGAGTGACAGGTCAATAATTCAAGTGGTATGACTACCTTATAATACTCATCCCTAACATAAGCAAACAAAAAAGAATTAAAAAACCTGGCCAACTGCTAGAGCTTGCATACGTGTTAAATCCAAAAGAGAAGCCCCTCAATAAATAATCCTATAGTGATTTCTATTATTATGTAATCTCTATTAGGTATTAATTTCCAACATAATTGGCAGGACTCAGTACAAAGGAATCAGGACTGTTGCTTGTACATAAATTTATCAATTCCTTCTCTACAATCCTCTTAGAAGAGATAAAGCTATTCAAAGTTATTGTTGTTTCCACTTTTATAGTGGCTATCATGGGCCAAATAATCCTGTGAAAATCATCCCATCTGCTCTCACCAGTTTTACAGCAGACACTCAGATGACTTCATTTATACTTTCCAAATGTATGTCTTCATAAAGCAGAGCAAAATTTCATTCACGGTACAGAAATTCAGATCACCAACAGACAGAAACTAGCTTCTCTCTCACTAATTTAGCTGTCAAATAACATATTCACCATTCAGTTCAGGTGGAAAAAATCTCACAAGACAATTCACAAGTTCTTCCTTGTCTTCAGAAAAACTTCAAGAGAATTTTTAACCACTTCCCATTTCTCAGAGAGTTAATCTAGATAAACAACTTAACCATCAGCAGTATATGCAAGACAAGTAACAAATGATAAAACACTTAAAGCCTTTAAATTGGAGCAATTCCCTGTAAAAGGAGAGAATGTTAACTTCTTTGGAGCAACTGGCTTAAAAAGAAAGTTCGACTTTATCAATATTGTAATTTTTTTCTACTTCTGACTGACTGCAAGGTGACTAGAATTAATGAAGTCCATATCCTAATTTAATCAGGTACATATTAAACCAACCTTTCAAGGACAGAAATGTAAAAAATGGATAACTGTGCACATCACAGCAGGCAGAAAATGCCAGAAATCTTGTTTCTACTGTCCACCAGAGTCCTGTCTGTATGAAGTCTCACAGAAGCTTATGGCTGTTTTGCCCTTTTACTCTCACATCCTGCTCTAAACCAATTGTTATCTAACAATGTCAAACTCTTTTGTATATAAAAAAAAAAGTAGGAAAAAATTACTTGAAGCAGAGTGAATGACAAATACTGGAAGTGAATTAAATGAAAATCTAACACAGTCTACATAGCTGCAAGCTGGTCTGCTCCTGGGCAAGACTGGGAAGAGCAAACATCCTTTGAGAAAGACTCCTGTGGAGATTCAAGGACACTTGAGAAATATGCAAGTACTGGAGGAAAGAGCTGCACAGAAAGCACTCCTAGTAACCACAGATTTAGCTCTTTAGAGATACAAATAAGAGAACAAAATATTCTAGGCTGGGCTCCTTCATGCTAAAAGAGACATATTTTTTTGTCAGTTCTTGCAGAGAGCTGTATTTTTGTTAGCACTCATGTACAATGTACGTCCTCTATAAATATTGGGAAATATCTGGGTCTTTTTGACAGTCATTATGGACACTGACTTCCCATTTCTGGTTTAGAAAAGTGCTAAGGACATATTAAAAACTAAAGCTTATAACTTGGGAAATAAACCATTTTTTTCAGACATACATACCACAAGCATATCATGACTGCAAAACCAAAGACATTTCCATCAGTTACTATATAGGTATGGATATAGATTCCTAAACTCTCATTCCCCAGACCAGACTCTGCTAAGGCCAAACAGGTTATGGTAATATATGGAGAAACTTGAATCCAAATCTTTTAAAGGACCAACTCACGTTGTGACAGCACCTAAAGAACAATCTATCATAACCACGCTGTTATTCATGGAAAACAGACAGTACTCTCTTTCCATCACATGTGAAAAACCACTGTAGATGCAGCATGAGCAGTTCTCTCTCCTTGTGCAAAAGTGTCATCTATCAGCCAGATCTAGGAGCAACCAAACTGAGAGTATTCTGATTTAGTAATGCTTTCACAAATAGAACAGAAATTATAAAAAACAGCAATCAAATAGAAAAGGTACTGGATGTGTTGGAAGACGATTCCTGCCTAGCCACAGGAATTTCTCTGCTGACCCCCTCAGACCAACCTAAATAATTTATTTCTACAAACATAATGACTCTGCACATCAAACATATGCTACAGTTGCAGGAACTAGGCTAATTCTTTCCACGTTGCCCTTTTGCATCAATCCCATTAGCTTTCTATCAGGTCAGGTCTCCAGTGCAGGAGATGAGCATTTGTGCATTACCATGTGCCTTTATCCACCCTCCCCAACAAAGTGGAATCCCATGGTCTCTGGAAGTATTTATGCTTGCTAATCCATTCTGGATTGCCTCTCCTTTGTTTTACACCTAAATATGCTAATCCCATGGAAACTGGATTAGTAGGGAAACACCCTTTGTAAAGAAGTTCAGTAATTCCAATCTTTATTCCTTAGAAAATGAGAAAGTCGCAGAAACAGAGACAAAGATTATACTCTATTAGGGGGTTTATGGTGTAGTATTTAGAGAATTAGAGACTCTTAGACTACCAGGTTGGAAGGGACCTCAAGGATCATCTGGTCCAATCTTTCGTGGCAAAATCATGGTCTAGACAAGATGAACCAGCACCCTGTCCAGCTGAATTGTAGAAGTGTTCAGTGTTGGGGAATCCACCACTTCCCTGGGGAGATTATTCCAATGCCTGATTGTTCTGGTTGTGAAAAATTTTCCTCTTGTGTCCAGTCAGAATCTCCCCAGGAGTAACTTGTACCCATTACTTCTCATCTTTTCCATGTGACTCCTTGTAAAAAGAGAGTCTCCATCTTCTTTGTAGGCACCCTTTAAATACTGGAATATGGTGATAAGGTCTCCCTTAAGCCTTCTTTTCTCAAGGCTGAACAAACGCAGTTCTCTCAGCCTTTCCTCACATGGCAGCTTCCCAGTGCTTCAATCATCTTTGTGGCCCTTCTCGGGACCTCCTCCAGTCTGTTCACATCTTTTTTTGTACAACAGGGACCAAAACTGAACACAGTATTCCAGGTGTGGCCTGACAAGCACTAAGTAGAGTGCTTTACCTCTGCTGATGATGACCTTGTTGATGCAGCCCAGCATCCTTTTGGATTTCTTTGCCACAGCAGCACATTGTTTACTCATATTGAACTTGTTGTCCATCAGGATCCCCAGGTCTCATTCCAAAATCATGTTTCCTTGTGTCAAATTTATAAAAAATAGCAACAATATTTTGCTAGGTACTGCACTATAAATATTTGCACAGAAAGAGTGTGAAAATGTGATCTGTCCCCACATAAAACTGTGACATCTTGTATGACACACCAGGAAGATATTTAATATTTATAATATAAGCTATAGTACCTGACCCAGAATCTGACTATGTGGAATCACTCTCTATGATTTATTTGTTCATTAGGTGGGTAGGTGGGACTTCAACTCAGTTGACTAGAGGTCAAATAACTAGACTTTTATTTTTGATGACTCAACTATATTAAATTGATATTGCAAAAACCCCAACCATACCAAACAGCTATCAGTCAATACAGTATGTTAATCCCATTTAACAAAACGAATCATCTGCAGTGTAACTAGGTGAGTTTAAAACATCTTCATATGAGAGGGCAGTAACTTTTTATCCATTACAACATCAGATCACAATGCTTTCATGTAGCCTCTATAATAGCTCTAGTATAGAGTTAGTGTCATTCTGCTATTTTTCCAAATAAAATCCTTTTATATTTCTTTCTTTTTTCCTTCTGCAGATAACATTCTGAAACATGGGCTTCCTCTGCTCTGAAGAGTGCCGCTGGAAATCTTGGCCTCCTCTCCAGGTTTGCTTCTGTACACCTGTAACTCAAATTTTAACAAACTGCACCTACAAATTCACCAGGATCCTCACAGTTCCAGGAATCTCATCAGCAAGAAGACAGAGGAAATATTTTTGGAAAGGTGGGAATAAAAGCAAAATGATCTATGGAGAAAACAAAGCTCAGGGCTAGATATGAGAAGGATCTCAAGCATTGTGATAATGAAGAGCACAACACCTAGCACTCAGGTGCCTGGCCCTAAGAGCAGCAGCCTCCGTCTTAAGTCAGATGTTTATTGTTTGACACAACATGAGGAACATGAGGTACCGGAAACGTGATGCAGCTGTGAAGATTGTGTTAACAGCTTTTAATTAGATTTTCTTTTTCAAAACAACTTCTTGCATGCTGGTGCAAGGAAAAGATAGAGCTGTCATTTCTCTAACAGATTGAAAGCAACTCTCTCCTGGAAAGTCATAAAATTTGCTATTTCTGAACATCATAAAGGAGAGAGATTTTTATACTAATTAAGTGGAAAGCCCTCAGCTCAAGATTATAGCACCAGCCTTGTTCTTTTTCTCTGGTGTTGCCCACTCAATTGCAGGGTTAGAAGAGGAACCTGCAAACCCAGGTCATTCATAATGTGCCTACTAGCACCACACACCCTGCAAAGACAGAGGTGTCAGCCATTCTGTGCTTGTGGCAACTTAGTATCTGTCAGAGCTGGAAGGCAGTAACTAACAATTGAAAGCCAGTGAACAAAGATTTGCAGGGCTTGAGATAGCTGACACAGCGTCTCCACCACAGGGAAAAAGTGAGAGGACATTGGTGGAAGTCAGAGATCACTGTGGAGGTTTGAGGATCATAGAGAGGCCAGACTCTTTTCAGTGGTGCCCAATGACAAAACAAGTGGCAATGGGCACAAACTGGAAGATGGAAAGTTCCATCTGAACATGAGGAAAAACTTCGTTACTGTAAGGATGATGGATCACTGGAACAGGCTGCCCAGAGAGGCTGTGGAGCCTTCTTCTCTAGAGATATTCAAAACCCACCTGGATATGGTCCTGTGCAACCTACTCTTGGTGAATCTGCTCTAGCATGGGGGGTTGGACTAGATGACCTCCAGAGGTCCCTTCCAACCCTTACCATTCTGTGATTCAGTGATCCTGTAAGTCTGAAGCATACTGAATTGCTTCAAATTAAGGACTGTTTATTAAATAAACACTATTATCAAAATCTCACTTCTTAAAATTTATTTTAAGTTTCTTTGACAGAAAAAAAAAATATTTGCAAACAGATGGCAACGAACTCCATTTTAAGCAACGACTTAATTTATTGCTTCACATTCTGACCTCCTAACTCATATGGGCTGCTCATCCACAGCGGAAGTACTGTGCCTGAAGGGTCCTGCAATCCAGAGCAGCAAAGTGATTTGAAATAAATCCTCTCTGTCTGGACCAATTTACCATGCATTGGTCCAGTCTGCAGAATGTCCCTGGCACATGTAAATCAGATTCCTTTCAGAGGAGACTGAACCAGAACTTCTACTCCAGATACCTATTAATATGTAGGTTTTCATATTTATATGCAATCCCTAATGGGGACACTGAGGTCTGAACCAAGAAGTAAACCACATTGTCACTAGCTCATGCAGAGTTTCTCAAACATGCGCAAGCCTAAGAAAGTTCTCTAACCTTCAGGACCCTTCTGCAATGGCTCCCACATTGCATAAGGGTCTAAGTGCTTCATGTGCTTCCTATTTGCTGATGACTGACAGTCCTCAGGTTATCTTTGCTGCTCCTTCTCTCCCCAGGAATTAATGTGGCTGTCTTTATTCCTGGAAGCATTCAAGACCAGGTTGGATGGGACTTTGAGCGACCTGATCTAGCGGACCTGCCCACAGCAGGTGGGTTGGAACTAGATGATCTTTAAGGTCCCTTCCAACCCAAACCATTCAATGATACTATGATAATGTATCTTCTGTTGCTCTCTTCCCACTTTGCTGAACCCTTTTGTTTCTTCTAATGTTCTTTTAATTATGTTATTATCCCCCCCTTTCTACTGCTTTCTTCTACAATAATGGTCATGGCATGTTCAAGCATCCCCAAAACTCAAGCACAGCCTAAGTCCAGACTCTACTGTAAATCTCCATTTTCAGTGCACTGAAAGTTTCTTGAGAAGCTGCACAAGTCCATGCCAGACCCAGCAGTCTATTAAGCTCACTGCAGGCTGTGAGAGGATTGGCAATCAATGCTGCAATAAATTAGGTGACAAAGCAGTGTTCCTAAACCTTTGTTACACAACCTCTCCCCTACTCTCCACAGCAGGCAGTGGAGCGGACCACTTCCACTCCCAGTTTTGGCATACAGACACATGCATCCCCTACCCTGACTTGCTCCTATGGCATCACATCCCTTGCTAGTGCAGAAATTGTTTTTCCTTGCCAACAGTCACTCTTAAATTTGAGGGCAGCTCAGAAAGTTAGAAATAAAGGCTTTTGAGCCATTACTTCTTACAAATCCCTTTTAAAGAAGCAGCAGGTTTTTGAAGAAAAAGAAGACAAGATTCTGAAATCGTCTGGATCAACAACAGGTTAGGAATATGTCAGCAGCAGAGGTAAAAGAGAATTAGGTCTACCAGAGAGCAGTTTTAAAAAAGTAATTAATTTTATTCAGGAGAGTCAAGAAAATTCATGAGAATTGTTCTTATGGCACAGGAGGTCAAAAGAGGAAAGACACCTGCCTTATTAAATTTTAATCTCCAGAGGCAGTTCACAAAATTAATTATACAAATACTTTAATCAGAAGAGTTTGTGTCTTCTTTGACTTCACATGACCGTTCTCATGTGCAAAAAATGACATTTTTTTTCACAAATATAGAACCATTGGCAGTATGCATAAGAGATTCTATTAGAGATAAAAAGACCTCAGAAGCAGGGAAAAGATAGACAAGGGAAATAAATATAGTTCACATTGGTCATGATGGCTCTTATATACATCTCTCCACCCTTTTGGCAACAGAATTAAAAACTGAAACTTGAGGGCATCTAGCAATATCTAGTACTCATCTAAGCTAAACAAACAGAAGAAAGCATAATCTCTCCTGCTCTTCCCTCAGATTAATCTGATTTACTGCATCCTCTCAGTGATAAGCAACAGCTAAAGTGCAGCTAGTTGTTCTTAATAAACCTGATTTGTTTTCTTATGGTTTTGGCTAGGAAAACTGTTTAGGCCAGACTTGAAACACTGTCTCCCATAACATCCTCATAGGTAAGCATAAGAAGTGTGGGTTAGATGAGGGGACAGTGGGGTGGATTGAGAAGTGGTTGAGTGCAGAGTCCAGCTGGAGGCCTGTAGCCAGCAGTGTTCTCCAGTGGTCAGTACTGGTTCATCTTGTTTAACATATTCGTCTATGACCTGGATGAAGGGATGGAGCATACCCTCAGCAAGTTTGCTGATAATACAAAACTTGGAGGAGTGGCTGACACTCAAGAAGGTTCCCTTAACAGGGAGGCAATGAAAGCCTTCATCTTCTGGGTGATGCTGATGGTGAGATGAGTGAGGTTAAGGGTCTAGCTTAGGAGACCATGGGGAGAACCCAGGCCTTGAAGGTATCCCTTTTTTGTTACTGCTTGTTTTTATTTAGTATGAAACCTAATGGAATAATAAAAGTAATAATAATAATAATAGAATAAGAATGGAGTAAGAATAAGAAAGAAGAAGAAAAGAAGAATAAGAATAAGAATAAGAATAAGAATAAGAATAAAAGAAGAATAAGAATGAATAAGAATGCAGTAAGAATAAGAATAATAAACCAGCAGATGCCTTGACATCATGGGCTAATGTGAAGAACACCTCTGAAAAATGCTGCTGTTTTCATACTGATGCTCATAACTGCCACTTTCCCCCCCTAAATTTTCCCTCTAGGTGCCCTGCATTGCCTTATAGCACCTGGTGTAGTTTTAGTTTTTTTGGAGGCTCCCCTTGACTGGCCCTCTGTCACTCTGTTGAGCATGGGGCTGTTCTCAGTCCCTTCCCACTCCAGCACACCTGCATCTTCCCTGCATGATGCTCTGGTTTTCCCCAGTAGACCAATGTAATAATTTTCACAAGAACTTCTTGTTTCATTTCCATTACTTCCTCCACTTGATGGAAGACAGGGATGATCGCTGTTAATGTCAACATCTCACCAGGGCTTAATGTTACAAACTTCCCCTTAAACGTAACTTTACACTTCAGTGACAGTCCTTAGATGAATAATGAAAATTTAACCAAGTGAAGAAATTACAAGATCAGGCCCATAGTGAGTTTTATAAACACAGTAAATGCCTTAAATTTTCTACATCAAGTGTTCTGTTACTTTTTACCATGAAAATACTGAGATTGCATGAGCCAGGGCAAACGCAGGTCACAAGGATTAATATAGAAATTTATCATGTCTACAGTATACAAATTACATTCTGGATGACCCAAAAAATAATGAAACCTAAGACGAAAGTACTCACAATAAGGGAATTTTGATACTCTAAACAGCTCCGCTTTGTTTTATAATGTTCCATTACCTCACAAATAATGTAGCTGTCATAACAAATAGTAACAGTGAGATACTAAGAAAAGCTGGATGGTGTGCAAGACTGTGGATACAGCTTCAGTGTGCAGATTTGAATTGACTTTAAACTTCATATTTCTTGGATTGTTCAGCCCTGGCAAGGGCCAAACAGTTTCTCTCAATTTACAAATCTAATCTGTATCAAACAGCACACAGTAAAACGTAACATTGTGTTGACCTGTTTAAGACTGCATATGGTTTTTACACAGACGAATCTGTGTGGTCAGGTTTCTATTTGGAAGACTCATCCAGACCTCATAAGATTCTCAAATACCTTTAAAAAGCACCAAAGGAAGAATAAGGTGCCCCACTATTCACAGACTGGATGCCGTTCATTATGTCTGCAATGAAATCAGTCTGAGCTCAGGCTGAGAGCAGCTGCTGTAGGCAGCACTGGTAGCACTACCATTTGCTAACTGTGTTTAGAACAGGACCTCATTTTCAGCTGATTAAGATCAGAGGATTATAGGCTAAATCACGATGGAAGGGACACAGTCTACCCTCCTGCCCAAAGCAAGGCCAGTGCTGGGGTCAGACTAGGTTGATCAGGGCTTGGACTGGTCGGGGCTTGAAACCCATCATGGCTGGAGATAGCAGAGCCACACAGATTGTCTGGCTCTGCTGCTTCATGGGGGACATTTCTCCCTATACATAGCCTGAACCTCTTTCATTCCAACTTGTGCCCATTCATTCCAGCTTCTCACCCTCTCCTTTTGCACTTCTTTGAAGAGCCCAGCTCCATCTCCTTCATGACCTCTCATCAGTGCTGGGGGCTATTAGGTGCCCCAAAGCCATCCCTTCTGGAGGCTTACCCAGCTGAGGACCACAACCTCTCCTCATGGGGCAAGTGCTCCAGCCCCACCACCTTGGAGGCTCTCTCCTGAGCTTCTTCCAGTTTGTCCATGTCTTTCCTGTGTCAGGTCTCATAACTAGACTCAGTATCTAGATGTGGTCTGATGAATGCCCCACAGAGAGGGACAATCTCTTCCCTTGATCTTCAGGCCATATCCCTGATCACACAGCTTGGGAGCTGCTGGCTGCCTTTACTGCCAGGGCACACTGGAGGCTCATGTTCAGCTAGCTGCCCATCACCCCTCAGGGCTTCCCTGCAGAGCTGTTTCCCTTGTATCCCTGACAGTGTTGTTGCAGGAGCTCATCCTTCCCAGCTGCCAGGCGAGTATCTGCCTCAAAGAAAAATGCTTCAGAACATTTCAGGTAAATCATCATAACTATTTCTGTGAATGAGGAACAAATGTGGTTTTGTCCAAGTTAAAAAAGCATCCAGCAACATTTTCTTCAAGCAACAGTCCTTATGCAGTTTTTGGGATTCAGGGTATGCATTTTGTCATCTTCTGAAAAAAAGCCCTAATTGTAACCAAGCTGTCTGTGAAGAACTGAGGGCTGCAGAAAGTTTTAGGGCAGCACAACCAAAATGCAAGAATTCTTTTGGCACAGCAAAGCTGTATCATGAAACCAAATTATTTTGTCAAGAGTTGAGTTCCTGCAGAGCTCTGCAGAAGGGCCTAACTGGTTTGTAGCAGTGCACTCTACTTAGGCAGTCCCTCCTCCAGTCATCTTTACCACAATGCTGCAAAGCATTGTAACCTGGGCAAAACCCAGTCCAAGACACCTCTTTTAGGAATATATGTCTGACATTAGTTTTTGGAAGGCCATAGTCCAGGTTTCCTCATTATCATGCAATCTGGATTTGTCTTGAGTAGAAATTCTCTCTTCCTCCTGGTTTCCATTATTTCGTACAACAGAGGGTTTGCGATACCCTGCAGCACACTCTTCGATGGTAGCTCAGCCATAAGATACCATATTTCATTTGGGCTGGAGAAGTGTCATTCTTGAACATAACCAAGGAGCTGCTTGCAGACAGCTGTGTTTCATTGGAGAGACAAAACCAAAACCTGAGAGAAAATTGTGTGGGCATTGGCTGATGCTGGTCCAGCCATCTGGAACTGAGAGATATCAGCCCAGTATCAGCAGAAATAACACAGATCACAGAAATCAGGCCTTTGTCATCAGGAGCTTGCACGTGCTTCAGGTACTGCAGTGAACAGCTCTTAACTCACAAGGGACAGAAACATCTGGCTGGGGCTGTTGGCTGTGCTCAAGGTAACAGAACATTAGGATGCCTATTCAGGCTCTGTGAGTGAATCAGGGGGGGAGACAGAGACTAAATGTATCAGTGAGCATTTGCTTGTGATGCTGGGAGACATGCAGAGCTTATCGTAGGGGTCTCCTTCTAGTATTACTTTGTGATAGCTGCTGAGTGTATGCCCTGCTTACATTGAAATGTTCGGGTAGCTAATTCAAGCTCGCAAAAGTTAGGAAATGCCAAAATTAATGTAATTCTCCTTCACCTCTCTCATGCTTGGGGTCATGTTGTCTTTTATTGCCTACACATCAACCAAAGCATTAATTAGTTCAAGCTATGCAAATTGTTTTAAAAAGCTAAAAAGCCTAGTTTGCAATTTAAAATGAGATCCAGATGCCCTCATCACTTCAAGAGAGAAAAAAAAAAGGCATTAAGTGGTAACTGGTTTTCTGTGTTATATGGCACGCATCCAAGTGGAACTTGCATATAAAAATAAACCTCATGAGTTCATTGTTCTGAACTTACAGCCAAATGTCCTGTTTGTCTTCTGACTAGTTTAAATGTTTTGTGACTAAGCTGTACACAACATACTTTTTGAAAAAAACCCCAACCAACACAGTAACAGTAACTAGCAAAATCTAAACAATATAATGATTTATTTCTTTGTGTAATTCTAGCCATTGCACAACCTTTGGATCTTCTGAAAGAATTAACTTGAAAAAGCCTAAATATTCATTTATTTCTCCGTTTCCATAGAAACTCTGATAGCAATGATTCATTATTAACCATGCAATTCATACTGTGCTTTTCCACACAGCTCCAATAGATAGCACGTTGTACTGCAAAGAAAGCTCACCTGAAGGACAGATTATCTATTTTTGTTTCTCAGCTTCACTTTCTTGGAAACAGACAGCCTTGCTTTCTCACCACAGGTGATTTGCAAAAAAAAACTAAACAACACAACTGGTGTGTTCTGCCATGGTAAGGAGAGGAAAGAACTCAATTTGCTCTGACAAACTGGTAGCATGTGGGATGAATGCAACCTTGCTGCAAATGGGGAGAGACCCTGCAGCCTAGCACAGCAGCTGTCTCATACACCACGAGAAGGGACAAGACACTGACTGGCATGGAGTGAGAGAGTTAGGGCCCTTACAGCCTCTCTCCAGACCCAGGCTGGTTCTTGCCTGATTTTTAGTACAGTGCATAGCAAAAAGTGACTTCCCCAGAACAACTAGAAAAATTAGTGAAAACAGCAACTGACACAAAAGTGTTGAGGAAAAAATGGACCCCTCACCTCCGATCTGTACATCTGCCCTGTCTGTGTAATTAATCCTTCAAACTCTTAATTTCTCTGGAACTTTGGCTTCCAGACCTTTTCAGCACTTAGCTTATTTCAAGATCATTAACAGAGGTGACAGCTTTACTAGTTTTGATAGTACTTTAGAGTTCGAGCACTTGCTTGGAAAAGCTACCAAGGAACATCAGATCTGTCCCACTGCAGGGCAGCTGAGGGACAGCACTTACTGCTTCAGCAACAAAGGGGTTGTTAATCACAATGAATGGCTTCTTTGGCAGGAGGATGTGAGGTAGATGCTGCTCATGTGGGTTGCGGACCCTCAGAATTACAACACAAAAGCATAAAAATGTATGTCATCTCCATTATCTTGTGTAGTCATTTTCCATCATGAGGATTTGGTAGCAAGGCTAGCTCAATGGTGTACAATGCACAGTTGATGGACAAGTCAAGAATCATAAATAGTTATCTTTGTTTTCCAGATTACACCAGACATTAATCTGGAATTTGGGTGATGGAAGGGAAACTTGCACAGGGTCAACTAATTTCAAGCTACTAGGGTAGAAAATAGATACTGGTCTTCCTTCATAGATCAGTCCTGCTGCAACCCCATCAAAACAAATGATTGAACTCATGGAAACTTTAAAGCGTTTAAATGACTGTATAAGAAAATTGAAACATATAAAAGGGAAAAATAATAATAAATAAACTTTAAAAACCCTTTGCATTTGGTAATGATGCTTATTTAGGTAATGTTCCATTTAAGCACTTTGTATCCATGTTAAAATATATTTGTGGCTTTCCTATAAGCATTCTAGGGAGTTTTGGGTAATATGATTAGTAAATCATATATCCATTTACAGACGCACTAGAAAATTTATCCACCAGTGTAATAGAAACTAAAATCACATTTGCAAGGATTTCTCCCACCCTCCAACTCTGTAAATGCAGTCAGGTTGGCAAGTCTCAATTTGCACGGTGGCCCAGGAGTTCTGGTGGGAGTGACTTGCAAGTAACCACCAGCAGGGCAAGGGTTGGGGGGCAAGAGACACAGAGCACCAGCAGAGTTAATTAACAAACATGAGACTAAGCATACATAATAAGCACGTACAACTCTGTGTGCACTGTTAGTCAGACTAGTAGAAAACACCCAGTAAGAAGTATCTTCAAGATCAAGAGCAGAAATGAACAGTGAGATCTGATACTTTTATGAGTGATAAGAAGTGACTTGGAACAGCTTTTGTTCTTGATATTATTAGGCCTTACTTACATTTAGGTGTACAAGGTAGCTTACAACAGGCAGAATTGTCAAAGACAACATAATTCCTGTCACATGGTGCTGAGAGCACTGGAGCAGTAGAAGTTTCAGTACAGTAAAAACAACTCAAGAAGGTGTCACTTGCACTCTGTACTCTGAAGCACAATTGCACCACTCTGCCCATTGCAGCATATTGAGTGGGTCCAGCAGAAGGAAAGCATTTTCATTTGATGACCAAATGCAGAAAGGAAAAGTCCTATAGGGTTGATCCTGATGTAGTAAGAGAAGGTAATGTCCAACTTGGAACTATAATTTAAAACATGAACACTGTAATTTCAGTATCAGCAGTGTAATTTAAACTTGTGGCAGGCTGCAAACACTGTTTTTGGCTATGGTTAAAACTAGGAGATGAAATGGAGAAAGATTAAATGGAGAGTAAGTTACCAACCAGGAATGTCCAAGACAGACAAGAGATCTAACTAGCTATGTGATGTGTTGATGTGGCAGCTTCCAGCGTGCCTTAGAAATCCAAACTGAGGCTGTCTGAGACATCAGAAAACAGTTGCTTCAGGCTGAAAATACAGATCTTTTTGTCCAGAACATGGGCTGCTTGCCTGTATCTACTGTAATGCACCTATTACAGTGCCAAGATATGATCCTAGTCCCCAAAACCTGATCATCTGTATTGTTAATTTATTAGAACAGTTTCTGTCAAGCATTCAGCACATCCTGGTATTACATTCCACAGGTCTGGTTTGGGAGTTATCAGAGCTCACAAGACAATTCCCAGCTGGCTGCTTGCCTGCAGCCACTCTAAGCTGCATGTACTGTGGGGGGAGGTAACTCATCCTCTGCCAGCTGCCAAGAACTGTCCCAGGGGTATTTATTCCCTTGCAACCTGTGAACAGTGAGCCAGCTGGGAAAAAGTGGAATCAGATCAAGAAGTTTAATTCCAGATTTTTTCTTCTTGCCACCAGTGACTTTTCAGGGACCCAAACCTCTACGGAAGAATAGGTTCCACTTCTTCAGTTTGAACTGCTGCATCTACCATTGGAAGTCAATACATTGACCATTTGTATCTTAATTAAGTAAAGTTGTTTGACTGAATGATACCACAGAAATGGTTTGGACTTAATGACTGTTAGCCAGGCACTAGGGAAAGTACACAGAAGATGGTATGGCCACACTTTTTTGCACCCAGACCAGACCTGCTTCATCTCTGGCATGTAATATGGGACAAAATACAACACATTCACAGAATTTCTGAGAGGACGTCATCGGGAAATTGTTCATCAATACAATGCCCATCTTTTGTAGGAATAACACTTGGTATGGTCAGTCCCTGAGTTCAGTGCAACTCATGGGGTCAAGGCACAGTGCACCTTTATATGTTTCTAGTTCCCGTGACTCAGCAGAATTAGACTGAGAGAGCATGAGAAATCCAACACTTAGCCCACACAAGAGAGAGACACTGCTGACACACTTGCAAAAGAGCTTGACACTGGCAGGGTTTGAACTGACCAGCCAGCCAAGACCATGCATCTGCTCTCTGTTCATGGTTTACAGCTTTTTATTGATTTTTATAGCCACAGACGCTTTTAGTGGCAGCTTTAGCCACGCCAGTGTTTTCTCACCTCCACTTGGTCAAAAACCTACAGACTCTCTTTTCAGGTGTGGATCTTGCTAATGATGCCCAGGCTGTAACTATCTCAAGAGAAGGTCACTGCAATATTTTTGGCAGAGGAAGGAGATACACATTGCATTAAAACTATCTTAAGATGGAAACTGACAACTGGTTGATGATGGATGTCTTACCAGAAGCATGAAACCAGTGATCTGCAAGAGCAACCAACTACCTTTCCATGTAAGTTATTGCCTCTCTCTCCATTCATGCTGCAGAAGGCTGAGCTGCAGATCTCACACTGCAGACAGAAAGGGAGACCCAGCAGCATGCTATAACACTGGAATTCAGCTTGCTACTTTATCCACAATCAGCTAGCTCAGTGTACACAAGTCTGCTGACATTCAAAAGATACAATTTCTGAGGTTTGGATAGAGGTCAGGAAAAAAAAGGAATGGGTAAAGACCTAAGGGAGAATGTGATATTCTTATCTGATTATCACTGGGTTTTTTTCAGACTTCACCTTTGTAAGCTGTTGTCCTCAGTTTTAGAACTTTGTACAAGCCATCAAGGGATGAGAGGAAAATTTAAATTACAGTAGAGATTAGGAGAGGTACAGGGTTTTTGTTTGTTTAATTCTGTTTAAATACAGCGGACAAAAGTGAAAACAACTGGGGTCACACTAGAGGACATACCAGACTGAAATAGGGAAAGGGTAGCAGCTTCTCAAGGTTTCCTTTATTTCTGTTAAGAAACACTGTTGATTGTCCTTGAAGGAAAGACATCAGTGGCTTCAGAGCAGCAGCTGGTTTGAGCTAGATGGACAGATGCAGCACGGATGTGTCTAGGAGAGGCTGGCTGCTGCAACAGTACAGTAACATCCCCAACCTCACCTCTGTTACATCCTGTAGTACACACGTGTGTGTGCACACACACAAACACAAATGGCAAAGCTACAGTATGCTCACAATACCTCATACTCCCACAAACCAACCCTCAAGGAAGGAAGGATAACAACCAACCATGCAGCAAAGTTGCTGAAAGCTGTCTGGGTGGTTTGACGCCCACCCTGGTGCCTGGGCGTCCCTTTCATATGCAAGGGATTGGGGAAAATGCTTAACTTCAGACAGGAATAGTGAAAGGAGAGGATCCAAACACTCATATCTTTGCACTGGGACTAGGTATGGCTTTAGGATAAAACACAAAATAACAAAGAAAGAGCTACTTTAGAAGTAAAGCTTACATTGACTCACTTTCATCTGGCCACCCTGTTCTTTCCTACTTCATCTCTTCCAATCAGCAAATATTAGATACTAAAATAAATTTTTTGGGCTGGAACCGATAAGTAGCTTGACAAACAAATTTGGATGAAGGCTCTTTTAAGCACATTGTAGTTATAGAATGGCTGCAAAAAAAAAACAACAACAACAACAAAAAACCACACAGGAAGGACTTTCAGGGTCACATTCCTCTTGCCATCCCTTTCCTTTCATATAGCAGGACATGACATGTTTGCTTTCCTTGTAGCCAGAGCAGCGGCCCAGTGTGGCAGCAAGCAGGAGAAAGTCAGGGACTTCCATGGAAAGTCCCTTCTACAAGACAAGCAGCACTTTGCTGGGGCCTGAATGGGCAGCAACAAGCAGCCTCCCCGGGGCAACTGCAAGGCTTATTGGATTTTTCAGAGCATGGCAGACCAGAATTACCACAATGAGGTCACTGTGTCACTAGTGACCGCAAGAAGTAAAATATGTCAATTTAGTAAATTATCTGTACTTCAGGATAACCAAAAAAACATTTTCACTTAGCGTATTCTCTGAACTCTCTAATTTCTCCTCTACAGCTCTTTACTAGAACAAACACTTTTGTTAGTAATGTAAAGGAAACAATCTGTCTTTGGCTGTGCTCTTCCAAGGCCTTCCAGAGGGGAGGAATTAGCCTGATCCAGAGCAAAACCGGTTCCCTTATTTGCAACAGTGCAGAAGCCTTTGATTTCCCCACCTCCCCCATGTGGGAAGACTGGAATAAATGATTCAAAAGGATAGCCCCCCTCTTTCCTTTCCACTAGTGTGGGAGAAATGGGGCTTAAAGTGGTCAGAGTATGCCTGCTTTTCTGGAGCAGTGAGACTGAGGAAAGAAGCGAAGGGGAAGGGAAAGGTTGGAAACACACTCATAGCTGTGGTCCATATAAATTAGAATCTGGGAATTAAGAAGCATTCATTAGATGCCCCAAGTTTTGTCTCCAGTGGGTTCCTCTTCTGCTGACAAACCTTGTGATGTAGTAAGACAGTAATATTGGTCAATAATTTAGCCAAGGTGTTGCAGATGACTGGCAACATGTGCCTTTGTCCAGAAAAGCAAAGAAAAGTAGTAATGCCAACATTAATATTTATCCTTTTAGCAATCAGTTATGAACAGTTCACAGGATTGCCTGTTGATGCGGAGGGGATCAGAAACAAAGTTATGGTCAGAGACAAAGTTAGCCACACCTTAAGATCAAGCAGTCCCATAATATGCTAATTAAAACACTTATATATATTGTGACCTTCATGTAATAGTTCGCTATTTATATCTACTACTGCACAATCTGTTGAACTCTATGTCATATATTATTAGGACAATTTCTGATTCGTTACTAATACATTGTAAGAAAAACCTGTTAATAAGCTTATACTGGGCTTTTACTAACAAAGAAACAGGAAAGCTACTCTTATCCCATTGGAACTGAGGGCCAAATCCAACTTCAGAGGTTCCTGTTTGTGTTCCTGTTTTATTCTCTCATTGCTTCTAGTTTTATTAAAATAATTTTCTTAGGTGAATGCTACTGTAAATGTTTTTACAAGTACCACTAATGACTCATCAACATCCCTCCCACCTACCTGGCTGTACCTATACTGGCATCACAAGAGAACTCTAAGGTGACTAACAAACAAAACCAATACTAAATCAAGTTCTGACCATTTCCAGTCTGCTTTGATTTCTCTTCTTTTTGCATTTATCAGAGGGACTGGTATATACCTCTGCCAAAGGGGAGATGTGCTGTGGGTGGAACAAATGTGAGCAGGTGGGGATGGGATATAGCATATGCAGCATCTGTTCACAACGTGAAGCCAACCTCCTGGCCCCTCAGCAAGACTGCTTTCTTACATCCATGCTCATCATAGTGATACCTGCAGTCTCTTTGAGGATGTGACACTGTGGGACTTCTTTCTCCATCTGACCCTAACAGAACAGAGCTATATGTAAGGATGTTTAAAATGCAGCACAGTCCACAATCAGTTTCTTTCTAAGATCAACTGAGCCATTTATTTCCAGCTATATGATACCTCTGTAAACGAGGATGCTGGGAAGCAGACAGCATAAGCAAGAGAGGAAATCTATGGAGAAAGGGGTAAAGTGAGCTTGGGAAATGGGAGTCTGGAAAGAAAGGGGGATGCAGAGAGAGAATCATGCAGAAAAACTGTCTGTCATTTCTTGGAGAGAGGGATGCTGCTCAGTGACAGCAAGTAGGTAATGCAGTTACTGCTCTGTCCTGGTTTGAGTGAGAACAGAACTAATTCTGTTCAGTGACTTTACTTTTCATCTCAGTCTCTTCTAACTAACTGCACTGTCTGAAGGTAGCAGCCTGTTCTCACAGGCAGTGTCTGCTTCTAGCAGGGATAACCCCCCATGTTTAGAGTCAGTACCAAGGACTGGTGTGCAGACCAAGGCCACTGCTGGATCTTGTGTACCACATTGGGGGGCGCAGAACGTAAAGGTCTGCACCTGCAGGGAGGAGTGGACAGGACAGGTGACCCTACACTGACCAACGAGGGATTCCAGCCCATAGATGTAATATTTGGTATAAAGCTGAGGGGTCAGAAGGGTCTTATCCATCTTGGCCTGCTTTGCCAGATTTGCTTGGCTCAGCTCAGGTCCACTTCCAGTTTCCTTCTCAAAGCATCCAAGGAGGACTCGTCCGTTCTGCCTTCAATCCCAATCTGTGTGTTCCTGAATCTGGTACCAGAATCCAGCTCCTGAACACAGCTCCCATCTGCTGCTGGGCCCAGTCTGGGATTCCCCCAGAGCCTGCTTCACAGCATCACTGGTGATGGTGATGTAATTGCCATCAGGGGGATTGGGTTTGATACTGGGTTTGTATATATTGTATATACTCCGTTATTATTATTTTAATTTTCATTCAAGCTGTTCTAGTTTCCTTTTCTAATTGCCTCTCTCCCGTATTCCCTTTCTCTTCCCCTTTGGGGAGGGAGGGGGGTTAACAGAGAGCATCTGTTACAGGTCTAAGGTGCTGCCCTGACCCTAAACCATGACATGCTCGCTGAAGGAATCCATCATGAAGCAGGCAAATATGGAAAAAAAAAAAAAACCTACAAAACTTGGTACCTTTTTTTAACGTAAGGTTTTAAGGGTTCTTTTAAACAACCATGTCAGGGCCTTTGCCTGCAAGCTATTGTTGCCCACAGTGACTCTCCATCTGTCTCAGATGCACACAGGGAAGAAACCACATTCATCATTATTGATTACTTTTGGTCTAGAAGGACTTTGTAATGGAAAGGCTGATGTCAGTGTAAGACAATAGATATAGTGAGACCTTCCCCAGGCTTCTTTGTTTAGGCTCAGCGGGTGCCTCAGGCACTTTGTATGTATGTCTAAACCAAGCATCAGTCAGAAACCTGCCATGTCCATGGGATACAAAAAGCTGGTATCTCAATGCATGAGAGAATTTCATAGAAAGGGTCAAGTTTACTTTGAAGATTGTGTTGTGAGGTGAAGACATGTCTTAGATTTTTAACAGGAAAAAAGTCAGTGTTGTTGATTTCCAAGCTCACATATAGTCTTAAAACTAGAGATAGGATCCAGAGCTATGTTGCAGCTTGGACTTTTACATTATGAAGTCTTCACAAACACTGGAAATCACCTATACTCACTGCTTGGTTGTAAATCTTCCCCATAAAATCAGTGGGCAAAACTACTTCTATTGAGAAAACTACTCCTATTGAGAAAACTACTACTATTTAGAAAACCCATGATATTTCAGTCTATAGGAACATCCTGGGATACAGAAAGATGATATGCAAAACTAAAATGCAGTAGCGATATCAATTTCTATTGACATTTTTGTTCCATCTTCTATAAGAACCCAGAGAACAGCCATGGCTAGATTCCCTGCATTGTGAATTGATGCAGAATCAAGGTTAAGAGGTTTTTACCTCTTGCTGTTTTTCTTCCAAAACAATTACAAAAAGCCATTCCATTTTGGGAAGGCGAAGTGAGAGAGAAGTGGGAACAAATAATTAGAAACACACAGAAAGATTAAGCAAAGAGATTTCTTGCATAAATTGTTTTCTTTCCTTTTCTCCCCTTCATAAATAAACCCAGCGTATGCAACTCCATTTAACTTCCTGATCAATGAAAGGTTTTAACCCTTTCCTTCTTTCTGTTTCTGATTTTATCTGAAAATAAAACATGGCATTTGCTATCTTGAAATTTTAGCTCAGACAACAGAAAGCTCCAAGGGAGATCCAACCATAATAAACACTAACGGGTAACTCTGTGTTGAAGAGCTCTGCTTTCTCTGCAAAGAAATACAAATCATCTAATTAAAAAGACAGATCTAGCTCTTTCACACTTCTTGATTATCAGCCTGAGATTATGTGAGTAGCTTGAGCTACTTATACAGAAACTAGAGGAAATGTAGAAATAAAATGAAAGCTGAAGATGGTAACCTAAAGACCTATCTTAAGTCTAACTGCATGTCAGTCAACGAAAAAGCTGTCTGTGGAGTAAAACAGGCTCTTGGTCAAAAGGAAACAGCTGTACTAGAAGTTGCATTGTTTGGGGTTTTTCTGTGAGTTGCACCTTCTAAGATTCATTTTGGAACTATATCAGTTCACTGAAAAAGTCAGTTTTCTGAAGACTGAACCACCTCCCACCCTCAGCAGAATATTGGAAAAACCTAAGTAAACAGTGTTTTATTAACAGCAGCTTCATGATTCATAATCTTTCCAGCTGGATTCATCAGATGTTATAAAGGCTTATCTCACAGACTGCCCAGCAATCTCCCCATAGTAGAGTGACTTACTACATCATAGACATGCACTAGCATCCCATGAAGGATGCATCCACCTCTCAAAAGACAAAGAAGGGATCTGTAGAAAAGGGACAAATCTGTGGGCAGTTCAGTAGCCATTTAATAAGTGTTCATAGAGGGTGTTCCCCTCTGTGGACACTACCATTATCTATGCTATGTTTGGTCAAGTGCTCCCGCTCACATAAACCTCATGGCAGTGGCTAAGGCAGTATAAGGAATAAACCACAGCCCTGTCTCTAAGTTTAGCCATTCCTCTTCAGGTACTCTGAAGTGCCTTGCACTCTCACTGTGAAATTTTCTTGGAAAAGCAATGAGGCCAAGGACTCCCAGGTTACATTTAGATAGTTGCATCCAAGAAAGAAATCCATACCAAAAAAAAAAAAAAAAATCTCCCAAAGGCCAACTTTAATTGGAAGTCCCTAATGACAAACATTTTCACAGCCATTCCTACCTAAAAGCCATCTTGATTCTGCAAGGCACTTCAGCAGCGTGGGACTTGACAGGTGTCAGCCTTGACTCCAAGTATGGTGAAGCTTCCAAGATTTTCATTAGTAAATTAAATGGTGCATGGAAATGTTTCTGGCTACTGGGATAGATTTATCTAGACTAATAAACTCTGAGGATGACCAATGGCATGAGATAGACCCACATCAACCAGCTTTCTTCCAAGCAATCCCTGAGCATGGCTTGAGAGTTGTAGGGTCCAAGGGACCTTTTCTAATAGGCAGTGTGCATGCAGTCACCTCACTGCTGGGTGAAAAAAATTGCTACTGTAGATGCAGGATATTCTATGGGCCAGTTGACTTCAGTGCCCAGGAAGATTTTAAATCCATTTAATTTATTAATGCAGATCTAGCTGAAGGCAGCCCAATCCAGTATGTCATGGGGTTTACTCAGCAGTGCTGATGTTAGTGCACCAAAGACACATCAGCATGAAGTAAGGAGAAATAGATCAATAAAGCCAGGGAAAGAGAGCAAGTAAAAAAGTATATGCATTTAGCCTGTAACCTGGAGTGCTCCCATGGTTTGGTGAGTGGGTTCTTGTTCCCACTGAGTTGATCGTGCATTCCTGCTAATGACTATTTAATGGATATACATTCCCCAGGAGCTGGAACAGGAAAAGAGCTGTAATTGTGTCACCACAGAACAAGCTCTATGAAGCTCAATTTCCATTTGAAGGGGTGAATTTTTAATTATATTTATGAAGGACAAAGCTCATGGAAGCCATTAATTGCTCCATTCAATGACTAAAGAAAGGGGCATATAATTTAAATATGCATTTGAAAAAAATATGGATGAATCAATACTAAATTAATTTTAACAATGGCAAACTTACAGGAATAATTAACTGGTTAGGATGATGCATAAGATAACAAAGGCTGGTATATTCAAATTACAGCTGGATAAAATTTGACAAATAATTAATAATTCCCTCAAATACTGATTCAAGTCAACAGCAGTTAGAAAAAAATTAATGCTGATTCAGTAAATATTTAATCTCTTCAAAGAGGGGAAAATATTTTTTTGTTGCAAATAAGCTGGTTTAAAATAAAATGTAAAATAAAATGTAAAGCTGCCCAATCTTTGGAGGAAGTAAATTAAGTTTTATATACCAGTTTATTGATTGATTAATTAATTAGGTTTGTTTAAGTTCTAACTTTGGAATTAAAAGACAAAGAAACAAACCCTAGGATTGTCCAAATTAAAAAAAAAAAAAAATTAAAAATTAACTATTGCACATATTTCTTTCAAACACATTAATAGGGTTCAAGTGATTTTTTGAACACGTGTTCAAAGCTATTTTGGAAGACAAGGGAGGATTAAGAGATGGTCCATGTTAGATTCCATTTCAGTGAACTCAGACGTTTATATTTCCACTAACTCTTATTTTTAATAATGAATTCTTTCCTTATTTTTAAAATGTTCTATTCTTTATGTTTTTCTGCTATAATTTTTCTAGGGTGTTTATAAAAACTGCAAAGGAGATAGAGTGTGCACTCAAATGTTCACATGCACTTCATACAAAAAATTGTGTCTATTTTTATGGCATCTGTCACTGTAATGCCAGACACAAATAAATATGATATCCTCATTCTTAAAAGGCAGATACTTTAAGTAGCAAAGAGATCTGAGAAAAAGACAGACTCAAAATGTAGCTATCTTCAGACTAAGGTAGCAGTAAGGGTTAAGGGAGGGCAGATTCAAACAGGTGAAAGATGTCTCAGGACAATTACAGAAGAAATAGGAGGGATCACAAGGTTTCCAAACCCAAAAGCATAGCTGTGGTTACAAGATCATCTTTCAGTCAACAACATATTTGACTCTGCTATTTTTATCTATTTATTTATTTTAAGCACAGGCTTGAAATTCCTACCTTTGTCAAGACTCAGGCTTGAACAAGTTCACCTCAAAATTATGAGAGTGCTTACAAGACAAGATGCTGCTTGGTAGATACAAAGAATGAGAAAAACAACTTCTGATAGAGTGCCTGTGATTTTAATCCCCATTGAAACTGGATACAAAAATCAGTGAAAGAATTAACTTTTCATATTGCTTACCTGCAATAATGTTAACAAATGGTAATATTAACTTGTGTGAGCTATTCCAGTGTGAAAAACAGAAGGATGCTCTAGCTGTACTCTGATATAATTCAATAACTGTCAATGAGGACAACAGAATTGACTTTGCTGAGTTTGCCTCATGGCAAAATTGAAGTAGTTTGTCTTCAATGAGTTTTTTCCAATGTTATAGAAAATCACATTATCTATTCCAAAGTAAAAATACATCTCTTTCAAAATAAACATTTCTTCTGTTTTTTACAGTGAGTTCTGAAAATTACATATCCCTTCTTATGCTTTTCCAGCCATTATATTGATTGCTACATAAAATTACTGAGTTATTTCAGCTGTCGCTGTCTTTTGAAGGTTATGCAATGTAAAATAGTTAAACTAACCTTTAGTTTGACCTTTGTAAGCCATCAAAACATTCTCAGAAGCAGTACTATTTAACCATTGGTGTTTTTTAGGCATATTTAAAGCAATATCTGAAAACTGAAGGCCAGTGTCTCCTTTGGGAAGATTAAATTCCACTTCTCCACAGTAATTTCTAACATTTTTAAACTCTGAAAATAAATCCGTCATTGACTGAAGAACTATTACTATTTATGAAATGAAAAAGCCAAGAAAGCAAAAACCATTAGTTAGCCACCAGTTCCCTCATCCATTTGACCCACACAGTGACAGATTCTTTACTAAGGAATTCAGATAATATATACATTCTCAAAAGCAGCCTGGAGAAACAAGTTGCAAGAGTGACTATAGTCCAAAAGCATGAGGCGACAAACCACACTGTGGTGAGGATGATCTAGACATCAGAACAGAAGCCTTCATCTTTTAAACAAGTTCCGGAGAAAACAAGCAAAACTGAAGGGAGTACCACAGTGGGGCAAGAAGGGAATCTATCTGAAGTGCTGACTATTCTGTTCATATAAACAAATCACTTGCACATTCAACACTAGGTGTTAGGTCGTCACAACACATTCTTGTAAACCAGATGAAAAAAACCACAAACAACTTCTAGAGCTGGTCATGCATCCAGTGATTAAACAGGAAGGGAGTGGTGGCCCTTTGCAAAGCGGTGATTTGGAGCTGTGGACGTGATGGAGGGAGGCTGGCAATGCTTGCAGGCTGATGTCATTGCTGCCTGACAACACTTTCCTGGCTCCCCTTGGTATTTCTCTTGGTATTTCTCGCTGGACTTACTATGTTCCACTTGTCACCATTCCCTGGATTGTTCAGCAACAAACATATGTAAACTTAATTTTCTAATCTCACATATTGAACTTCAGAGTGTATCAGTCTGGATGTCCTGTTTTGCCTTATTCTAGTGCTCTTGCTGGTACTATGTAATTTTTCATTGTCCTGCCCATATAAGTGAATTTAAAAGATTTTCAAATAACACCGTTAAGCATTTTAAGCCTTGATGTACAAACATTTTCAGAGAAGAAGAGGCTACCCAAAAGAATCTTGCTCCAAAAGGAACCTAAAGAAGAAGTGTGATTTGTGCCATTATATCACAGTTTCACCAGGCTCTGAACTGGGAAACAAATTCTTCTGTTTCAGCCATAACCATGTGCTTAGTCCTGAGGCAACAAGACAACCTTTCTAGCACTGTGTGCTATGGAAAGCATGACATGAGAAATACAGTGATCAATCCTGGTCTCCAAAGCTATAAAGCACTCCACCAAAAATTATCAGGAATAGTAAAATCAGGATAAGAACTTCAGGAAGGTTTAAGAGTTATTACATATCCCTGTTTGTCTTACAGCAGAATTTCCTCTTCTCCAGTCCAAGACTCCCAAGTCTTTTCTTACAGAAGAGAAAATACCTTGGGGTTAAATCCTACTTAAAACAAACAGGAGAAGATGTCTTAATGAGAGAGATGTCACGGGGAGAAGAGACACACTTTTCATCTTTCCTCTTATACTGAAGGATTTAGATGATAAAGTGAAAAAACACAGCTAACAGATTTTCCTGCACTGTTACTTTAAATATGTTTCCTTGTACACTCCATGCTACCCACACCACTGCGATTATTAACACGGGATGGTCTCTCTTCTTTTTCTCAAAAATGTCCCACAAAGTCATCTATAGCTTCCAGCAAAGGCCTAAACAATGACTTTTGACAATATGAGAAAGTTTGTCACTTTAAGGGACAAGTTCCTTTTTTTATTATTAGCAGTAAGAAAGATATAAAGGAGTAAAATGATAACATTTGATCCAGTAAGACATAATTTCCATTTAGTTTTTGCTCTGTGCAGGTGATGGGAATTATGTGTACCAGGACTTGACAGTTCAAGTATGATGCAAGGAATAAGATTGTTTCTCCACGCTGTTCCCCTGTATGCACTAAGCTTGCTGCCAACAAGTGTAAAACTGGGAATTGCTGTCAGGACAGCTCCTGTGGGAAAGCTGAGATGTGTGTGCAAAGCAGCCATATGTACAAAGTGGCATGATTTTTGGCAGTTTTACTGCCCTACAGTTCAAACACGGAGACTTGGTGAGCAAGTTCCTACTTCTTTGCTGCCCACTATCTTTGCTACACTGATTAAATCCATTGGACCTCAATTTCTACAGAATGTTCTTCACATAAATCCATCCACCTCAGTGAGACAGCTTTCTGCTTGGAGGAAGATCAGGAGACTGAAACCCAAAATGCATCCACAGCATACAACAGCCTTTGTTCCTTTTCTTCCAAGAGGTATTTAAACTTTTAATAGAAGTATGGATGCACTCTCTGGTATTTAATACCTAGATGTCCAATGACAATAAATACCTAATTCAAAACAAGAGGAATTTGTATTTGAAAACGTTGGGCTAGTGGTTTAAATGTGTACTTAAGTATCTAGCTATAGGCAGACAATAGTGAAACCCTGGAGGCAGATAAGTATAGAGATTTACTTGGTAAAATAAATTTTCCCTCTCTTTGTATTGAGATGGAGCAAAAAGTTACTGCTATAGAGGCAAATTAATTCAGCTTTGGGTGGGAGTAATTTGGTTTGTCAGGAATTCTATTAGTGCTGAGTAAGATGACCTAGAACACCGTGAATTATCTTGTGATGTAGTTCTGCAGCTCAGCTGCTCCATTCTCCGTTCTCAGGCTCCAGTGCTGCAGTGTTAACACTGAAGAGAGAAAATACAAAACAGAATTTTCCACAGATTTGTCTGCAACCACTTAATCTGATAGCCAAGTAATAACTTCAGTAGCTCAAGTGCACTACCTTTTCTGCAAAGAGCTCCTCATACACAGAAGCCTGAGTGCTCAGGCCTTTGGTAGGAAGCTGGGATTTATTCTTTGTATACCAAAGGCAGAGTAGCAAAAAGCTGGATAGAGCTGTTAAAAAGAGTTTGTGGGGGCTGGAGAGCAAATTGGTTGTGTTTTAAAAAGCAGAAGGAGCACTCTTTAAGTCTATAGGTGTTGCCACGCAGGGGTTCCTCAGCTGTAGACATTCAAAGAAGTGATGCACTAACACATCTGTTAGTGGCCACACTTTCTGGTCAGCGTGCCACTGCATGGCCACAGACACTGTATGGGCTCAGGGGCTGCTGATTAATTCACTCCTGGTGGAGTAGGGTCAGTCACTGTTAATATCACTAAGTTTGCATTCAGTTGTCACCCCAGCACAGTCCCATCCCTCATGGAGCCATGGGATCCCAGGGGAGCCACTGGCTCATCCTGCCTGTGAATTGCTCCTGGAGCTCTCCCTCCTCTTGGCATCCTGGACCATGGGGCACATTCTCTGTAGCTGTTTGCTGGCTGGAGATTTTGGTATATGGCTTGTAAGCTCAGGAAAATCAGCTGCCTCCGTCTAAACCATACATTTTTTGCAGGGTCACAACATAAAATACAGGCAAGAACAGTTACCAGGAGGTAAGCTGGGATGGTCATCCCACACATTGGCTCTTCTGAAGGCAACGTGCACATTCTTATCCCATGGTTAATGTCAAGAGCTGCCCCACTTGCATGGAAGGATCAGTTTCATTGAGTTGCTTCATGGGGGATGTCTGTTGGAGTCATGAGGGAATACCATGAGGAAACTTCCTTCTGTGGCTCTGCCATAAGTGAATGGCAAGGGGCAGACAGGCTTGAGTCTACTACCTACAATCATTCTCCTTACCAGAAATGCAGAGCTGTGAAATCACTGTGGTGATCAATACACTACAACGAAGCAATCTAAATACACATCTATTCCAGACGAGTGAACTTGAAAATGTTTCTTGTGACCTTTCTCAAATGCCGTTCTTTATCATTGACAAGTAGAATTCCAAGCAGTTTAATCAGAGGAAGATTTGGAGTGGTGATGGATGTGTTTGGGGGTTATTACTGTTTTTCAGTTTTGCGGATCTTTTCAGCACAAGCTGAGCAACTTTTTTAAGACTCCTTGACATCTGATCAACTCAGGAAGTTGTTCTCCTTCACCACATCATCCTCATCATATTAAGGACGTAGCAAGTGGCTTTCAGTTTTAATCCAGCCCAGTGGCACACATTTCATCTTGCCACACAAAGCACCACAGGGAAGGCAAATGAGGTGGTGAAGGAGGAGAGTGAATTTACTCCACTTGCCTAAGCCCACAGGTAGGATATGCATGTCATGCTCACTGAAACATGACCTGGCACAGCACTGAGGTGAAGCAATTTATCAGGTGGTTGAACTGTGGTGATACGAAGCACTGTACCAGTGATTTCAACTTGTATTTGCATGCACAGGTGTCATAGTTAAGCCCTTTCATTTCAGGAGGCACGCCTGATCCTAAGCACCCTTCATTTATCAAAGATAATGAGTAGAAACTGTGAAATGAAAGTCAGAAGCTAATTGCTGTAATAGCCCTTCTTATAGACAAATTGCCAATGCCACCCTTTATCTGTGTTCATCAGCCATAAAGAAAAAAAGGGTTCCAGCCACAGCTTCATCCCACGTTTGAACCGCCACAAATGCTTTTCTACCAGCCAGCCATCAGACAGCTATTTCATCCCACAAACCTGAGACAGAATAGCTGTTTACATATGAAGCACATGTCTTCTCCCCACAGCTAATTGGCACACAACCACAAGGATGCCTTTGATATCCTAAACTCCCCATCTGAGCCCTGTGGATGTTAACCAACACACTCCTGAGGCTTGGGGACACTTGGAACAAGCAGTTTGTGACAAAGTCGTTCCAGCTTCTCCCTGCATGTTTATGTTGGGGAGGTCTTTTTTTGTAGGAGGAGAGATGGGTGCCCTTCTCTACACTGGAGTTGTTCTTCTGAAGCCCTTACTTTTTTTTTACAACAGAGATGAGCTTAGTGAGCTAAAGCCAGCTAAAGAGAGCTTTAGTCTCTGTATACCTCTAGGCTGAGGCAACACACCTCAGGTTGCAGGCAGGTAAATCACAATGCAAAGTGGTTTCAGAGGTATCTTTTTTTTTCCTTTGACTTAATTCTGAATCTCAGACTTGTTAGGTGCTTAACAACCTAGCAGATAATACATGCTTCCCAACTGATGCTATCAAAGGCAGACAGAGACACAACTCCTCTAGAGCACTGGGAGCCGCATTATTTTTTAAAGATAGCATTAAGAGGAGCCTGACATGCGAAGTCTGTTCTGAACATGTCAATCAGCCATTACACTAGCAGAGAAATGCTGAGAGTGTGTGGGCCATCTCTTTCAGGTGGATTACTCTTGCACAGTGTGCTGTTCCCCTGATTTGCTACTGTAATAGAAAGTATATAAAGATGAACAAAAATCAGGAGGGAAAAAAAAAAAGTTTACCTTATCTGGCTTCCTCCATCTTGGAGACAGAAGGGAAAGCCATGACAGTAAGCAAAAACACATCATGCTTTTAAAAGCCTTGGTACATCCATAATTAGAAAAATGAGTGTGATTCAATACCACAGTGTATGACACACTTCCCACTTAGAAGTCTCATTGGGAGCCACTGGCTTCAAATGAACAGCAACAATTCTGCTGAGACAGAGAGGAAGAAAAACATTAGAGAATAACACTAATGAACTATTTTTTAAGGGCATCTGTATATCTTAATAAAACAATAACTTATGGTGGACTAATTTTTTTAACTGAGTAACTGCATAGTAAACTGTAGGCATTTTACTACTAGGTTTTGTGCTGGTTTTATGGCTTGGCTCTGTGATCTGTGTAAATTACAAAAGGTGGGGAAAATCAGTTCTTTCTTTTAATATATATCCAAATACAAAGAAGCATCTAATCAGTGAGCAACATGTGAAGATGGCTTAGTACAGATGGTCTTTCCAGAGAACATGTAATGAAATCAAGCTTCCTTTATTTGAGACTGGTGCTTAAAAGAAAGGTTTTAACTGGGCTTTAATTTTTGTGCAGGCTTCTTTGTATTTTCACAGACAACAAGTCTTGAAGAGCTTATTTTTGAACATACAAAAGGAAAACTTCATCTTGTGTCAAGTTCTTTATGACTGGTCCCCCTCTTAAATCACATAGCTAGATCACAACATTTAAGATTTGCATTGTACATAACATGGAGTGTGGAGCAAGACCAAGGAGCATTCTAGATAGAAGATGTACTACACAGGAAAGTTCTTTACCTACGTCTATTTTTTCTGTCTTCACAACACCTGCCAACCTTCTCTTAGAAGGACTAAGAGAAATGGAAAGGTTTTTATTCTCTTGTGAATTTAAAACAAAACAAAAAAAAGTAATTTTCCCAAACAGCGGCTAAGTATCACTCTAAACTTTTAGAGATGAATAATAACATGTGTGATATTTTGGGGCCTAGTGTTTAAAAGAATTTTTTTTTTTTTTTCATAATATCTTTGAAGTGAAAATTACGGGTGGGGAAACTGCAAGTGCAGAAACATACTTTTCATTAATCATCTGAAAATAAGTTCAAAACTGCTGATAAAATATGCAGGTATCACAAAGGTTAGAAGAGCAGTCAGAGCAATTTGTTTGCCCTGTACACCATGCCCAGTCAAGCAAAACGTGTTTTCAAAACAAAAGCTTGGGCAGCTGGGAAGAAAGAATGGAGATCAGCCCTCCGCAATGGGGAACTGCCTCAGGGCTCTACAAGACAGCTAATTGAGCAGAACAGCTCATATTTAAAAGCATAAAAGATTTTTGGATGAAGAAGCAAGGAAATAATACTTAGTGGCAAAGAGATGGTACCTTCTCTGCCTATGTCGCCAGTGAGCTCATTGCTAGAACACAGTGTCCTTTGGGGGAATTCACACTTCAAAAAGGGAGGCTGAAAATCTGCGAAGGGCTTAGGGGAGAATGGTTAAAGCAGGAAAATACAGCTGTTGGGTGGAGACTGAAGAAACAATCTATTTAAGTTCATTCTAGAGGTTAAGAAATGGATTACAGCCTATATGCATTTATAGTGAGGAAGTGATATAGCAAAAATAATCGCTAACAAGACACAGTAGTTGAAAGATGAAGTTCAACCAATTTAGCCTTGAACTGTGAAGTTCAGTGAAGATAACAAACCACTAGTTATTAGATGTAAACCAGATTTTACATTGCTTAAATTTTCGAGGACAAAAGTGAATGTGGGATCCAGTTTTCCTCATGTAGCCCCCTGTAGAACACCTAGCACTGCTGAAATAAAAGAGAATTAAGCTCCAGAAACGGGCTTCTGCTAGTCCACACCACTAAACCCTTTGCTTGCTCCCTGGCCCTGCTTTGGGCCACTCCAAGCAGCTCTCCCTCCAGCAGTACCTGCTCACTGTGGGCAGTGAACAGCCACACAGATGTGGCATGCTCCTGTGTTCTGCAATATCCTCTGTAGAGAAATTGGTCTGGTTTGTCTAATGGTGATGGAGTAATGCAAATTTACCTCAGATGAGGAACTATTATAGAGAACAAATAAAGCTATTAGTTTCAGCATAGTTTCCCTTATCTATGGTCGCAGTAACTCCCCACTGTTTTATACTACTGCACTGTTCACAGTTTTAGCCTACTGCACATAATATGCCAACTCTGGCTACCTCCTTGCAACTGTTCTGTTAACCACTCAGACAAAACAAACTCAGGATGACTTCAAATGCTAAATAAAAATGCCTCTGCAGCTAGAAATCTAATATAAAAAAAAAATATAAAAAAAAAGTATAATAATAGATATTATCTTAGTATTATATATTGTATGTTATATTTTATATATCTATTATATATTTATATTCATATTTATATGCTGTAATATATATAAAAATATACATATGTAATATAATGTGTTAGATAAAACCTGTCAAGAACCCTTTCTCTGTGGCAGAAAGCATGGTTCATTTTGGTTTTGCATAATATCAATGATAAGTGCATTTCCTTTAATGATTAAAATAGTTATTAATGATCTTTGAATAAGCCAAACCCTCTGCAAGTAAAAGTTTCATTTCATACCACTGTAAGGCTTCTTAAAATAATTTTTCTTCGAAAAATTAAAGCATAAAGGAAATATATTTAGAGGTCTAAAATTACAAGGAAACATTTTTTACATGCTTTCTTTTTCACATGTTCCCAGATGCCTGATGATCCTCCCCTGAGCTGCATGAATACCAATCACCAGTCATACATGCCTGGCCCCTACACAATGTACTGTACCATCATTAACGTTTCTAGGCAAATCATCTTGATCTCAGGTGGCCATTAATCCCAAAGTCACTGACATGACAGATTGTGAGAATTGAAACTCAACTCTTTGAACTAGCGTGAGGCCTTTCATCTTCCAGCTGACACACATTGTCCTGTAATTGCTTCTTCCAAGAGATGATAGCCCATCTTGTGAGTCTATACATTTAGATATATAATTGGTGGGTTGTCAGTATGATGGGGCAGGGTATTGGAATTTGTGTTACTAATTGTTTAGGGCAACGGGTAGGATAATAATTGCTAACATGGTAGGATTGGTAAAAATCGTCACAACATACATTACTTATCAGAGGTGGCTGACTGTCAGAGCTGGTTGGAGTATTTTATTCCATTTGTGTTATAGCAGAAACATATCATGACAGAGAAATGTCTTGAATGCTTCAGCCTGCGTGACTTCTATTGATAGCACTGTAGAGTGTTGTATAACGCAGACCACATTTCTGGCCAAATAATCATAATGTGTTCACTAGTATTAAAAAAAAAAAGTTCAAATTCATAGGCACAGAGAGATAAAAATCCCAAAGTAGCAAATATATTCCCTGGATGCAAATAATAATTGATGTAGTTGGCATCTTTAATTTTGTAACACCTACTACATCTGAATTACAGGAAAGTCTCTCCTGGGCAGGGTGCACTCCATCCAGTAGTGATGCCTGAAGTTCGGGATTAATTCTGCAGCTCATGAAACAATTTAGGAAAGCTGGTTTCCTATAAAATTGTATCCTTTGTTTCTTTATTCATCTGACACTTATCCAATAGCCCAGTTCTGCCCCTAATGTGTTTGTTGTTGTTTCCTCACTATCACCTTGAGGAAAGAGCTTAGGCAGTGCTGGGTGAGCAGCCCCAGGGCATGTGCTGGATATCCAGTTGGCTGAGCTCTAGCTGCCTTTCCTCTTGCAGTAGCAAAACAACTTTCTTAAAAGTTTAAATATGCAGACTGTAATGACTCCATGACTGTCACCCCTCTGACAGTTTGGACTTAAACTGGCCAAAGATTTAGTAAAATATGAGGAAAAGAATGGGAAGGAGCTTGCCAGACACTGTGATCACAAAGTAATTATTCCCTCCAGAAACTATGCTAGTAATTTCATAGGAGTGCTATAAGAAGCACATAAAGTATTCCTTGCCTTACCAATACACCTATAGATCTTTCTCTGTTCAGTTTATCATAATGGAGACTGAGAAGTAACATGGTTACAGTGATTAAATGGTTTCACAAGAGACAAAGATTTGTTGATGTAGTATAAGAAACTGTAACAAGAACCAATAGTTTCAAGCTGTAAAGACAGATAAATCTGAAGAAATAAGTAGGTTAACAATGCAGATGATTAACTTCTGGCATGTGGTGGGCAAGTTTTCATTTCAACATCCCTCAGTGTGCTCAGATGGGGGACTGGTGACTTTACTGTAGGACATGATGTGGTCAGAGACAACAAAGAAAGTGTAAAGACTGGATAAGTAAAAACTGAGAGTCCAAATCACTGAAAATGTAATTTTGAATGATCTTATGGATCTTTTGGACTTCAAATGTCATGGAGCAAAAGATTAAATGCCAAGTTAAAGATGTCTGAAATCAAGACATAAGTTGTAAGTGACAACCTTCAGTTATGAGTGCTTGGACTAGTGCACACCATTATCGAATTATAATAGCACATCTTCCTCCCTTTCTCCATTCTTCCTGAAGTGACATTTACAGGGATTCATAAACTGACTAATGTATAAAAAGCCTAAAGTTTTGTCCAGATTAGCCATAGAAAGACTCCAATAAAAGTCAGAGCAAACATTGCAAAAATGCCCATATTAGAACATAACCTTTTTTGTTATAACAAATCACAGTGCTGCATGTCACAACAGCGATAAAACTACAGTGTTTATAAATCACTGCGTAAAACAGAGTGGGGGGTTTTTTTGGTTTTTTTTTTTTCATGATAGCAAGGCTACCAATATTTGGGTCCCATCTGACTAAAACAATTCTTTGTTCAAATAGGAAGGAAGCTTGGGAAAAAATCAAGGAGAAATGGATACACTGCACTTAGAAGGAGAATGTTATAAGTCACTGATGACAATGTATTATTTTGAAGGAGGAGAGGAAAGGGAAAACAGTGACATAGCAAAGAGATGTTTCAACAATAACATTTTGGAAGTCTTATGAATAGAATCCTGACCTTTGCTGCAAAACACTGAGGCACAAGGTCCCTACAGAGGTCTACATTCATTTCACAAAAATAAATAGTAGCTAGGCATTGTTTTAACCAGTCAGAGCAAATATGCACAAGGATTAGTGCTTCAGTGTTGTTATTCAGGCGACATGCAGAATGGAAGAACGTAAAGCACGATTGAGGGGAGATAGTACAAGGGAGTTTCATGCAGTCCTTCCTGATTCTTCTCACTTTAATTAATACATTTTTCATGGTTTTGGAGTGGCAAGGGAAGGAGTTTCAGCTAATACTGTGTTGTTAATGCAGCTTGTGTGCTGTAGATTTCTCACAATAAGTCTGTCCTACCCTGACATACATACCGTATCTGTCTAATATGTGGTACCCTAGATAAGGTGGAGAGCTGCACAATAGTGGAGCTGAATGGTGCTTGGAGAAATAATGATCTACATTTCCATATGCATGTAAACACCTCAGTCATCAGTACACTCTTGCCATTGACCTCGACTAGAGTAGTGACAGTTAAATAGACAAGCTTCTCTGCTCCTTTTTATACGTGGGCAGTATTAAACTATGCAGTCTCCAGGAAATTATAAATATTACAAACCTTACAGGCTAGTTCAACACATTACAAACAGTAGCTCTTTTACGTGTATACAAGTCACTTCCTTAACTGAAATACTATCAACTTCCAGGAATTACTGACCCACGTTGCTGTAAAAATGGGACAAAGTGTGAAACAAATAATCCGCATTGAACTGACAGCCTATGTTCACTCATGTCTGGTAGGCCACAACACACACTCTGGTATGAGCTGCACAGTCTCCGGGCTTTAGCAAAGATCTGACTTTTCAAGGTGAGAGAAGCCAAAGCAAGGTGATATTTGTAATTAGCAATGCAGTCCTAGGCTACACATTGTGTGCTACTATGCCCTTTAAAATAAACAAGGGGCCATAGGGGAAGAGTTTACAGAAAGCAGTTCATTTGTTTTAACCACAGCTCACAGGCAGTGCTAGAAAGAAGCAAAGAAAAAGCATCCCTCAATGTGGCATAGAAAGCTCATTGTAAGGAGAACACCAGTGACTCAGGGCGCTGGAATGGGATATGGCACCTTTCACCTCCAGGTCACCACTTTCCATCCATTTTCAGCTAGCTGGGACTAAAAGTTATTACCATCAGAGGGGCGCTCAGTGAAACGAGTCAGTTGTCTCCATGCAGCCTGGAAGGGACAGCTGCCCAGATCGCACAGACCAGCCTTGCAGTTATTACCCAACACGGACTGTTCTCCCAGGCTCCAGCCATGGCGGTTCAATAATCATCCAAATGGCCTGAAGCTCTGAGGGCCACCAGGCATACACTACTGCCTTCTGTTTCAGACAATGACAGGCATGTTCACCCACTGAGAAAGAGACAAAGACCTTCTCATGTCCCCTTTGTTCCTCAGTTCTTTCTTCCCTTAGAAAGATCTACAAGAAATGTTGTCCACACTTTTCTGTAATTTTTCCACTTTTGCCAAACCCTAGCATTGAAAAGTGATTGGCCGGGACACAGAAATCACAAGCTTTAAAAAAATACTCAATTTTATATTGTTCAGTTCTCTTTTAATTTTTTGCATTTGGTTCATATTTTCAACTTCTTTTGCTTTCCTTTCTTTCCTTCTTTAAGGAATTTTGAAATACTCATAGTCACACAGATTCAGAAGCATAGGCTTTAAGGACTATTTCAGACATTGTGATTATTTCTTCATAAAAAACAGGAGCTGGCAACACTGTAAGCTAGTGCTGATTTAACACACTGATACTCGCATTCCATGCACAGTGCAAATGTCAGTAACTGGCTCCCAGTGGAGCTCAGAGGAGGTCAGTAAGATGGAGAATCAACTATAACACGCTTGGTTCAGGGCCAGAGACATGAATATTGGGTCTTTATCTATTGCAAGTCTCACAAAAAGCCCTGTAAAGAAATTAAGACCCTCTGGTACAAACTCGACAGCCCTGAGGTCCCAGTTGCTTCTTACGGCTCCCTGCAGAGGCAGTTGGAGGCTAAATCTTTGTGCATTTTTAGAGATCATAAAGATCCCTCAATCACTCCACAAAAAAAAAAATAAATCTTTTGCACTTTTTGTTTTCAATCTGGAAGTTAATTTTCCCCTTCATGCCATTATCCACCCTACAAGAGGATTCATGTAAAATATTATGGCAAAGAACACTGTGTCTTCAGAACATGAATTTCTTCTTTCATTTTCACATATGTCATTCGATTTATTTGCCCATTATCTGCTTCCTCCACGTCTTTGTGCTTCCTGTACTTCCAGGCTGCCCACTGCAGCTTCCCAGTGTTGCTGGCCACCAGCCAGCACCACAGCAACTGGCTAAATCAATCACTTCAGAAGTTTAATCACACCCTTCCTCTGATTTTACCTCTTATATCAAGGAAATGGCCTGCAGTTCTCATAGATGACACGTTCAGGAATGAAAACCTAATCACTGCTCAGTCGAGCCGTAACAGGACAGCACTGGACCTTTCCACACATCAGCCAGGCATCACAGGGCACTGCAGCAATGCGCAAGGGTAGCAAGACCACTCCTGCTAATCTGGTAATCCAAGGTCCCATTTCAGATCTCCTTTGATTTCAAGCCCTGCCAGCTCTTTACTGAAAGCTTTGTCTGATGTCAAGAGTACGAAAAAATATTATACCTCCCTTTTGACTCCAGAGGTCAACACACACCAGCCTGGAAATATAGCAGGGTTTAGACACTAGATGCTAGGAACAGATGTCACAGTCTAAAATCCCTACACAGTGTTAAGCACTTAGAAATTTAGTTTCATAATATGTCACACTTAGGAGTGAAGAGTGAAAAGAAGGCTGTGAATTTTTCTGCCACCCTGTGAGAGATGCCAGTGCAGAAGAAAGATTCCTCACACAAAGTCTACGAATACACTTGGATACCTGTTATCCCTTTATATATGCACATCTTCACTTTTTAAAACATGACTCAAGGAGGAGCTGCTGTCATTCACCTTTAAGCTTCCCGTGTGCTATCAAGGCAATGGCATTCAGAAGAGCACCTGGCACTTGGAAGACATACTTCATGCACTGTGTTGGGTAAAGTGGAAGAACGAAGACATTATTTAACCCTTTTTGAAACTGGGCATGTATAAAGGCAGGAATGTAGGATTCAAAGGATCAGATAGAGAATGCAGCCTCGGCAAATCTGCCACCATAAACTGCAAAGAACTGCATGTTACGGGCTCCAGTCCCTACTCTCAGAACTCTCGGTGCATTTGCTGGTAGTGATTGGAGATGATAATGGAAACAAACATCTAAGGCACTATATGGATTTTTTTTTTATAGATCACACTCACAGAGTTAAGTGTCTACAGTAAAATTTAAGTCTCGTGTGTCTGAGCCTCAGTCAATAATAGGCCTTGTATTTATTACTATATTACACATGAAGTATGCATTAATGGGTGTTTATGTGCTCTCCAGAGGCTTGAACAACCATCTGAGCCAAAGTTGCTAGGATCAGTGATTTTTTTTAGACAGGTATCCTGTTTGAAATAATTATTTCAGGGTTATTCAAGACAGAATACACATTTCCGTGGCTTTGTAATAAATGCAAATAATTACAATTCAAATGTATTTAGATAATGCTCACAAAGTTGAGGCACTGTTAATTACATTCTCCTGGGATTCGGGACACTTTGGTTTAATTCTTTCTGCTGCCTGACAGCTGAATCAGGGCAATCAAACCCTGCTGATTTGAACGAAACAAACAAGACAAAAAGCAAGCTAAAAGAGAACCTTGCTCTTGGAGTTTATATTCTTCTACCTAGTTTGACCTGAACTGCTTTGTCTTTTGAGATCCACTTACTGCTTGTAATAATAGTGAGATTTTTAATTTTTTTTTTTTTTTTGTACCAGAACTGCTGGAATTCATGTTCTTGTTTCTAATGAAATAAAGCTTTAAATATAGCAGATTATTTTCTCCACCCTGTCTGACATGGGCTATAATCTGATTTTTTTTTTTTCTCCCTTTCATGAACACCATCTGTTTGTGACCATTAAAATCCATTTTCTATGCTGAAGGGATGGGAATTCAGAGGGATGTGTTCAGCCACTGTCCAAACAGTACTGTCATTCCTAAGGGATCCATTACAGTCTGACACACCCAAGTATTTATGAGCCATAAACCGCCTGCCTAAAATGGCGATTCATCACCCCGTGCATGGGAGACACTGACAATGACAGAGCATGTCGTAGCTGCAGAGGGTGGGAGGGTTTGTGGGGTTTAAGAAGATTTTCTTTTTAATTATTTTTTTTCTTTTGACCAGCAGTGTTATATGGCATCGGGTTTTTTCCCACTATGGCACCTCGTTTCCAAGCCATTTGTTCCGACAGTTCTCCCCGCCAATGTTAAATTAACAGATGTCTTGGAACTGGACCCCGAATGAGATAGCTACAAGGTCACTGCTTCTTTGCATCATTGTCTGCTCTGGACTCAGCACTCAATTGGTGTCAAAGCACAGTGTCTTGCTGCTTTTCTTGAGGCAATACACCCTTCGGGGCTGGCTGAGGAAGAAGGTGCAGCTCCCATGCCAGCATGGCCAAACACACTTCTCATCCCATCCATGTGCAGAGCAAACAGCCAGATGAATGAGATTCCTACAGACTTTTTATGCCTGTTATCTCTGAGGCAAATTGTATCCCCGCCCCTGTTACAAAAGTGATGTTGTTAGAAAGCTGATTAGAGAAGCAGCACTGTCTCAGAAGAAGTCAGACAAGGCAGCAAATTGCGGTTTTTTAGCTGAGATTTAACAGAGAAGACAGATAAGTTCAAGACTTTTGCTCCATATGGCAGGTGGAGCCTATCACACAGTTCATACACCCGCATAAGAAACTGCAGAAGGGAACAAAGAAAAGGAAATACAAATGCTGGCAAGAAAATGTAAGTGCAAGGACTGTCTGGTATGAAAACTGACTCTAAACATTTTGTGAACTGAAAAGACTACTGTACAATTTTGATGGAATTTATATACCAACACCCAAAAAAATCACAACCACATAGAAACCATTTTATTTTTATACTTGCCAGCCTAATATTCTAGTGCTGTGCATGCCCAGATAAGCTACGGTCTTGGCTAAGTAGTGTTTCTCAGCGCCTACCACCCTTCTGAGATTTACAAACAAAGCTCCTGCTGCTTACATTCCCTGGGGGACCTAAGCTGACAGACATACTCAGCGAACACCAGCACACACCAACAGCATTTTATTAAGCAGAAGGCAACATAGACACAATTCTGTTTGATTTAAAAGAAAATTAAAAACTGGAAAAATCAAGGACAAGCTGGAGCAGAAGATCTTAATTTTGGTCCCAGATTTAATAACCACTGTGCATTGAGTAAGGCATCAAATGACGGACACATACAGACACTTGGAACTAAAACTGCACACACATACACACGCCCCATCCCTTGCTAAGTGTTTTCATCAGTGGTTTTCAGAGTCTGAAGACTGAACTACAAAACCTTTTCCCATGCATCCCTCCTCTCTGAACCTTCAGCTGCTTTTTCGACAGTGGGACAGGTTCAGCAGTGTCCTCAGCATCCCAGAGGCAGCCTGGACATTCTTCATCAGGCCTCAGATCTCCCATTTTCCAGACAAGTCCTCCCAGGCAAGTAGGGAGATGCTGTAGAAAACCACCATTACCTCTAGTTACTTTGAAAATAAATGCATGATTTTATCACCGGTATCCAGGGGGATGACTTTAAGACCTTGCAGAGTCCTGTTTTTGTCTGAGCATGCTGCAGGGTATGTGAGCTAGATTGGTACCTGTGCTTCACAGTGTCTATCAGCTAACTTTCAAGTTCCTTCCCACTTAAGGCAGTTCTGATGGCCATCTACAAGCACCTCCCCTGTTACCCGTACTTGCAATTTAGGTGCCAAAATCATATTGAGTAATCCCAAGCCCAAAAACAGAGGCCTAAAAGGATCAGCCTTCTTCAGTCTTGTACCGGATCTGAGCTTAGTTCCTTATGCCTGTACACCTTAAAGACAAATAATAGGATAATCTTTATCAGACTGTTAGTGAGGTACCATTGAAGTGGGAGTATCCTAAGCTAAGAAAAAGGAGACAAAGAAAGACAAAGCACACAAAGCTCCTTTGGCAGATTAGAGGAAAAAATGTTTGCTGGTGTGCTGCAGTCAGCTTATATCTTTCAGTAAGTACCCATTTTGCTACACTCACAAGAAACATGAATTACAGAGCAACCTTTTGCTTAAATGCTAGTACACAGAATTCTTGAAAAAGTTATTAGAAATTTTCTCCCTATTCTGGAGTTACACCTCATGGACTATGTAATAACGTAGGATCTATATAGTGGCTGAATATCTTTGATTTATATGAGATCAAAAAGCTGTATGCAAGTGAGCCTTAGTAAAGAAGGAAAATGCATTCCTTATTTGCTCCCTAACAATGCAAGCCCTCTGGTTTTCTCTCCTGCATTAGGCAAGTGAAGAGGAAATAGGACCAAATTACACAGTTTGATTCTAGCTCTAAAATTTCTCCAGTTCAGCTATTAAGAAGTCTGAGAGATTAACCCAGCTATTAATGAGGCCGTTCAGTTTAGGTAATCGGAAAATTATTACAGGGCGTGCTAACCTTAACAAACGCTATTCAAGGGCAGAGCGTAAATATATTGATAAAAGACCCAGCAGTCAAAAAAAAAAAAAAAAAAAATTAAGAAAAAATCTGTCACCTCACAAAACACACAAACTATTTGCTTTCAGGGGCTTTGGCCAAAGATGTAAACAAAACCCTGAAGGAATTCGCATTTTAAATTGTGGGGTTTTTTTTTTTTTTTTTCCCCCCACCTTTTTTTTTTTTTTTTGTTCCCCCCCCCCCCTTGGGTATGCTTAGTACTGTGGCAGGCTGAAATTCTCGTACTCGGGGAACGAAGGCGGCTTGCAACGCTTGCAGGTCTCCGGCTGTTGTGCTCGCTGGCAGCCACCTCCCGTACGGCGGCAGGCAGCGATGGCTGTCGAGATGCCGGTCCCAGGGCGGAGTGAACCGCTGGCTCTCGCTGAAGAGCGGGGGGGTGTGTGGGGATGAGCGGGGGTGTGTGGGGATGGGTGGGAGGGTACCTCGAGTAGGCGTCCCCCTCCTCGGCGAAAACAGACGGGGGTCTGGGGTGTGCCCGCTGGATTCTCCGTATTCCCCGTAAATAAAAGGGAGGCCATTCACGGCAGCAGAATGGCTTCGTGTTCTTTTTAGCGCACGGATGCGAGTTTCCTTCAGTGGCAAGCGCTGCTTACCAACCCTGCACGGGCACGCACGTCTGCCTACGCCCGGGCACACGGAACCATTTCTGCCCTTCTCTGCAGAGCGTTTATACTGAGCCAGGCGACCCTCCTTCCAAAATGTCCGCGGACGCGCTACAGCTACTGCTGGGGGCGGAGGCGGGTGGTCCCCCTTCTCCCGTACCTCGCCGGCACCATCTCCTTTCTCTCCCGCCAAGTCCCTACCGCCGGAAGGACAGAGCCACGGTGCAGGTCGCATCCCTCGCTCGTACCAACGGCGCCCACCCGCAGGCGAGCACCCCTCCCGTTCGGAGCACCCCGCGCTCCTCCCTCCTCCCCTCTCCCGGGCTTTCGTTCCCATCCCTGGCCGCAAAGGCGGGTTCCCTTTGTCAAAAGCTGCCGGGGGTGCCCCGCCCTGCCCACCCCACGCTTGCATGCCCGGTTCGGAAGGCGGTAGGGGGCGGAGCGAGGGGGTTAAACGCACCGCCGGGCCCACCCTCAGCCGGGGCCCTGCCCCTGGGGCGGCCCCGCGGCGCCACCGCCCCCGGGCTGGGCGGGACGGAACCTCCCGGCGGTGCCGCGGCCTTGGCGCCCCCTGCTGGCCGCCGCCGCCGCCGCAACCCCGCTGGTGCCGAGCAGGGCGAGGCCGGAGGGGAGGGGAAGGGAAGGGAGGGGAGGAGGGCTCCCCCACCCCCCGGGTCCCAGCTCTCTCTCTCTCGCTCGCTCTCTCGAGGAAAAGTCACTTCCCGAGGCGTTTCCGAGCTCTATTTTGGGTTCCCCCGCTCCCGGTTCCTGTTGTCTCTCCCGGCCGAGGGGAGCGGGGAGGGAGCCGGCGGGCGGGGCGGAGCGCGGCGGCGTGACTGGCACCCCTTGGGTGTGGAGGCGAGCCCGGGATTCTGTACCGCAGGCTGCTGGAGGAGAGGAAACTGCCCCCAACAGGGGAGTTTTTGCTAAAAGAAAGACAAGTTTTTGTTGTTCCCCCCTAATTTTTCGTGTAATAGATCAGGTGTAAGTCTCATTGGAGAAGGAGGGCATCAGGTAAGGACAACAGGCTGTGTTCATCATCGACACACACTCGCTAGAATCAGCTATACCCAGAACTTTTGCATAGGTTTAAATAAACACAAGATGACCTTTCCAGGAGGATGTTGAAACAACGGGGGGATCCTGTCTGAGCTTCACTCCCCAAGCAAAGCTCGTTTTCCTTTCCAGACGTTTCCTTTGCAGTCAGCAAGAAACCCCGAACAAAGGAGCTCCAAGGTGCTCTGAAACACCCCTGCCCTTTGTAAATAAAAACATCTCAAAAAGAACCTGAGCTTCAGATTAGAATCTCTGCTCCAAATATTCACTTTTTGCTTTGCTATTTGTGTTTCAAAACACCCTTCTAGCTGCCATCGCCTTCCTACTGGGTAGAGCCCTTGCGCTGAGCACTACATCCTGGTGCCACTTCAGCAGGAGACCCACGAAGGCCCGGGGCAATGCTCCCCAGCTGAGCAAACACGAGAACCTCCTGCTGAGGGAAAATGGGAAAATCAGAAGGACAGCCTTTCCCATGCTCCTCCCTCGCTGTATGCCGAGCCCATGACGAAGACATGTTGCACACATATGTACAGCTGCGGGCGGGAGCAGGGAAGCAATGTTTTAGGCAGTCACGTATGACAAGGACACAAGTGAAACAGTCCCTTAAATGACACAGTATCACTCAGCTACACAGTGCTGTGGATTCACCAAAACAACTCAGCAGTCTCTGTTTAAGTGGTATCCTCCTGTTTTTCCCCAGCCCACTTCCCACTTTATGTAAAGCACGGCCAGACCCTAGACCTACTTACATGTTCTCGGAGAGGGGGCGGTTATTACTGCTGGTGGCCCTCAAAAGAAATGCACGTTAGATAAGATCTAAGGAGAAAATGGAAAGTAACGGTGGTCACTTGGTAACAGACTGTTCTCCAAGGGTGACATTTTCAAGCAAGTGTTGACTTGTGGTGTCAACACGAAGCTAAGATGCGGGTGAGAAGGTTGACACGAATCAATTATGCACAATGACATGAGTCAAATATGCACGATGACAGGCTTGACCAAAGTTGAAAAGTTTATGGGCTTTCTCATTAAGTTTCCACTACTCACTTGGTATAGGTCACGTGGGAAAGGTCATGTGATGAGCCTGTCACGAGAGAGTTCATGTCACTGTTGCCTCATCCTGACAAAAAAGCAGAACAATCCATGCATATTTTAAGCCAACCGTAAATTTTGAACCCAAAGGAGGGAAAAAAAGTCTTAAAAGTAACATAGTTAAAGAGAAACCACACATTGCATTATAAATGCAGCCACTGGTATTTGAAGTATGAACAGTTGGTATTTCAAACCATCCACTTGCTGTGGATACTCCATTTTCCCAGTTTCCCTTTTTGTGCTCATCTCATCTCTGCGGCTGGGGCCCAAGGGGTGACTCCCGCACCTGCAAGGACACATTGTGGACATCCCCCCTTTTCCCTGGAAGGCACAGCTAGTGGCACTGCTCCTAAGCAGAGACAGCTGCCTGCTGCCACCACAGAAATGAAGGAGGACACTTGCACAGATGGACTGCAGCCTCAGCCAGGAAACATGAAGCCGAGAGGCAGCTAGAAACAGTTTCTGAAACCCCTTCTCAGCTGTGATTTGACATTTGACCCACAGGCAGGTAGCTCACCCCTCTCTGAGCTCCAGGAGCTCTAGGAAGGTTCCAGAAGCAAGTAAAGGGGTGTTATGGGCTTTGGAGTTCTCACATGGGTGTGAGTGTGGATTTAATGTTGACACAACCTTTATCAGGCTGAAACACTGCAGAAAGACCTGCCCAAAAACCTTGGAATAAATTGCATGGCAAATTGACAGAGCAAGATATTTGCATTCCCTTACTGGTTCTGCCACTGTATTACTGTCTGACATATTTCAGGCTCTGTGTTTCAGTTTTCTTCATCTGCAGAACGATATTACTATTCACCTAGTATTGTGTATCGTATTTTTTAAACCTGCATTTCAAGGATCAAAGCTGTGGGCAGGATTCCCAGGGTGGCAGTGTTCTTTTTCCTCTTTTTGTTAAGTACCTAACATGACACCTGGTGCACATCTTGGCGAGGGTGGAATCAGCACAAACATCCACTTTCTTCTCTTTTTTGATAGAATATTGGTTTCATCCATGTGAAGCTTCGGGATAGGATTGATCTAAGTATGTTTTCATAGACCTTGTGCACTACTGCAATATCCAGATGTTATGGGCAGTAATTAGGAATTAATTTGAACTAATTATAGTAGAGCTTATAAAGAAATTAATTGAAGTAGTTTGTAATTAAAAGAATATATTATACAATTTTGGAAGATAATTTTGCTTTTATTTTAAAGGAACAAATAATAGCAAACACCAAAATAATCAGCTTTATTAGATCATCTTGGTTGCACTAAGCAATTAAAACCCAACTGGGTTCTTTGTAACACTGATGGGAATCTTGAAATTAAGCCACAAAATATTCTGCTGCTTTTTTTGCCTGTTTGGCAACACAAGCCACATAATCCTTTTTAGGCATCAGATTTTTGAAAAATGAAATTTATTTTTCCTCGAACTCTCTTTCAGCGGTGAAGATGCATGAAGTAAAAGGAAAGACAGATGGATCTTTTTGAATTAAAAAAGTTATTGAGTACCAAACACATTTTCACCATCTACTCACTCATGTTTTCTGGATGAGAGGTAGAAGCAACTAAAATATACAATAAGCCAGGCACTGTTGTTCAGTGAAGCTTCTGTTATTATGAATAGGGTCTATCTAATACTGTTAGTCTGTAATACATGAAGAGTATATGACCTGAGCCACTGTTCTGAAGATCAGTTATGTTTCCAAAAGGTTGGTTTAAACTTAAACAAAAGCATGGAACTAAACCAGAAACATTTGGCATCTATCTGTATTATTTTTTCTTTTCACAAAACTTTTTCTTCTAGCAGAATGTCAGATTGTCCATAAGGCTTTATTCCCAGGATTGAGCCTTCAAAAACTTCTTTTAAATACTTGTTATGTCCCAATTTTTATTTATTTATTTATTTATTTATTTATTAATATTGTAGTCTTCAGAATTAAAACAGACCAACTAAATGGGGTATAATTAAAGGGAGTATTGCGTTGATCAAAAGGAAAAGCAAGATGTATGAAGACTGTAACATATGTGCTCTTACGCTTGAAGTGAAGATTAACACAATTCATTCAGCAAGTGCAGTCAGAACAGAGAACTTCAGGAAAAATTCACCACCTTATGCACACATGCCATTGTCACTGAGTTGGAAACTGGGAGTAATGACACTAATATATATGTCTTTAAAAAGTTTGGTATGAACACGCTTTCCTTTCCCTTTGCCTCACAGTTTCTGAAAATGCAACTCTATTTTGAATTTTAGTATCTTCTATGAACTGCCTCCTGTGGGTGCAATATAATAATTCACGCTGTAAGGTACTGCCACCCAGAAGAGAGGATCAGGTTAGACCCATTGAAGACCCTAGCCTGAGATGTAGCACCATCTCCAAAGACTCCTGCTTGCTGTCTTTGTTTCTTGCTGACAAACAGCAGTTTAGTGTAGGCCCACCAAGCCCATTTTTACTGGAGGCCAATTCATTGTCTGGATTCCCCAGCTGGGCACATGCTTTCTGTGTGATTCCAAGCAAGTCATGCTCAGTCCCTCCAACACACAGAGGAATTTCTGCCATGTAGGAGTCAGGCACCTCGCTGTGTTTGAGATTCTGAGCTGTACAATCTCTGTGCTTCTGATGTCTTCCCATACAACTAGGATTTGAAAACAAAACAACAAAACCCCCAAAATACAAATCCCCATTTCATATGGAAGCCGAAAGAAAAAAATTCACCTAAGACTGAGACACTCAAGTATCATAGTGATGGAAATCTGAAGCAGTGTTAAAAACACATACCTAAGCAAAAAAAAATAATCTGTGTGGAAAACACAAGTGTTGGTATAAGGGCACCTTCTATAAGGCTGGGCAAGGATCCTGCCCCACTGGGAACCTAGTTATTAAAATAAAGGGGTAAGAGTGGACTGGCCCAAGCAAGGGCAAATGGTGGCTATCATCTCATATGTATGCTCAAAGCAGCTTTTCCAGCTCAGTTCCTGCATTAGCAAAGCAGTAATCTCTAGGATTCCTGTGGAAGGTCACTGAGGGTAGGTAAAGAGTTTCTCTGCCCAGATCTACCCACTTGGGTTATTTTCCTAAGGTAACTGCCTCTTATAAGAACAGAAAATAAATGTATAAAGGAAATATAAAATATTGCTCTTTAGTAGTACATGTGAAGCTAGTGGAAGGCTTTTTCTCCCCACAAACCCACAGGGAGAAAAACTCCGTAATCTCTATGCAATAGATTTCTTCTTGCATGCACAATGAAACTCCATTTTCTTCACTGTTAGCTGCTTAGTGAGTTTATTCACAGGTCAAATAGGATTGATTATGCCTTAGAATTAATTGGCTTGACTTACATATATGGATTTCTTTGCTTTGAAATATACTTTTACTATCTGCTTGGCTTTCAGTCCACACTCTATCACAAAAAGAAGAAACTGAATTGCAGACTACTGGTGTATTGCAAATTACAGCAGTTCTAATACAGGTTTTTACAAAGCCCCCAAATTCAGAAGTGGTGCAAGAAGGTAAATCATAGAATCATGGTATTTTGGGGGTTGGAAAGGTTCTTTAAAGGTCATCTAGTCCACCCACCCACCCCCGCAATGAGCAGGTTGCTCAATAAATACCTTATTGTAGAATAGTGGGGAAGAAATCATTCATGATTAGAGAAGCAAATAGAATACATTGTTTACTGGCAAGCATCTTAATGGATGTCTGGGGACTTAGTCCTGAGTTGCATATGCTGAGCACCAGTCATCACCAAACCAACCACAGCTCACTGACTCAGAGGGGAGACATGCAGGCACCCGCATGTCTCTGTGGGTCTCAGTTCATACTATAACATCCATTCTGTAATGTTAACTTCCATATGTTGCAACTGGGTGCAAATTCCACCCCATTAAATGTGTCCTGTGAATTAACCTACTCATTTAATACAAAAGGTTTTCTTTTATCAAAGAAAGATTAAATGTGGTCATTGCCATAGTCCTTGAGTATAAGTCGGATTCTACAGTCATACAACGGTCACTGGTTTTAGGGATAGTCCAAGTGAGCTTATATTGACTTTCTACATATGCTTCCCTGAAAGAAAGAGAAATCCATTCAGAAGTGGTGTTTTGTATGCATCTGCAGCCTCTTGCACAGATACTGGCTGCTCTCTTAAGGTGTGTTAATACTTCTAAATAAAAGAAAAAAACACACTGACCCAGCTCAAGCACTGAAATTCACACTGCTTAATGGGCAGTGCTCTTCTTTGCTCTCCTTAGCACATCCCGCAACTATCTGCCTCCAAGACACATTCTCTGGAGGGGGCTGGCCATAAGCAGTTTGGACCTGAACCCGTCCATACTCTTGGTCACAGAACTAAGGCTCAGAAAGCTAGTCCTGTTTTATTTAGCTGGATAGCCATTGCTTTGAGTAGTTCTATTTTGTTTTTTCCTGGTAGCATAAAATAGCTCAGAATTAAAGTATCTGAGCATTAGTGGGACAAGGGAGCAAAAAATGCACCATCATTCAACTGCTATCCATAGAAAAATCACAAAGACATTTAAGTAAAAAGTAAACATCTTGCATTTTCAGAAACAAAAGCCTGAATGAACAATTGCAGTCTCAATTATACCTGAAAGTGAGAGGGTCTGCATTCCTAAGGATCCGTATAAAAGTGAATTCCCAAATAAAAACATCATGCATTGAGACCATTCTGCTATCAGGTGCCCAAGACAATCTGGGCTGTTACTTCTAAGTCATCAGCCTATATGGACATTCATCCTAGTTAGACAGTATGCTGTGAAGCTTATTAAAGGTCATCCCCTGAAATCTTGGGTAAGCTGTCACTTCTCCAGAGCTTTGCAAAGTGTGAATTCAAGCATGCAAACTCTTAACTGTATAGCAGGAACTTGTGCCAACATAATCCAGCTGCTTTTTTAAGGTCAGGCTAGGAATTCACTGTTGTACTGTCAGAGATACCAGTCATCAGCAAACTCCCAAATAACGTGTTCATTTGGGTATAAAATAAAACTGACTTCAGTGACAGGAGATACAATGTGACTCTTTCACAATATTTACATATATTCCAGTATCATGAAGTATTGAAACACAATAAAAGCTTTTGGAAATGAGAATGTAAAGGTCCTTTCTCCCCCAGCTGAATGTGCTCTGAGGTCAACAGCTCACAGAAAGAAGAAAATAAATCCTTATTTCCTACACCCTCTGGACACATAACCACATTTCCCTTCTCCCTAGACACAAATGCCCCACATCTGCCTGATCTGATCCACCCTTTCTGCAGAGAAAAGTTCTCACCCTCGTTTATCTTGCTGTAGCTTGGTAACAGACACATTTAGCATGGAAACAATACTCTAACACAGTTCTCTATTACCCCTCTCCAAATCTCTATTTATGACGACGATTTATTTATTCTCTGCTTGAAAATGTTTACTCAACAAGCAACAGTGATTCTGAGCTGCCAACCATCCATGTCATTTGTGGTACTTTCACAGGAACCGTAATTTCATTTCATAAAAAGGAAGAGTTCTGGCAGCATATCTCAGCAAGGGCGATCATCTTTTCTGCAAGACAGACTGTCTGCGGAAGAATACCCTCATTTTGTGAATAAGTTTGAGATTTTTTTTTTTCTCTCCAATACATTCTCAAAGTTTTCAATTAAAAAAAAAAAAAATCAGTGATAAGTTTGTAGTACAGTTCTGAAACAGACTCAAGTGTTGTGTTTATGGCATACAGCAGTGGTATAAAGAATCAGTATTTAGTCCTGAAAAAGAGTCTTTGGATATTGTCTTTCCTCCTCTTCTCCAAATGTCTACAGAAGTGTTTAGATCCTTCACACAGAATAGAGTCTTGTTCACCTCTTCGCTCCAAAGTTTATTCAAATTATTTAAACTTGAAGAGCTCTAACAGAAGCAGTAAAAGAAATCTGACACACATACAAAAAAATTGCCTTTGTGGTCAAAGTAATTTTCAATGCACGTTGCAAACAATGTCAGAGCAAGTGTTGAGCATGGGACTTAACACCAATCAAATGTCCTATTTGCCACATTGGTGACTTTCCTGAAATGTGTCTGTGAGACACTTGCTCCTACCTCGATAATCCAGCATGAAGCCAAGAAACCCTTCCTGACTAAACTGGCAAAAAAGATGTCCTGTTCCCATGAAACACTTCTTTTGAGCTATGAGCCATTTTCAATTTTCGTAAGAAAAACCCTGGTAGAGCCCTTCAGCTCTTGGCATGCTTGTTGGATATAACTAAGTGAAAGGCAAACCAGATTTGTCAAAAATTCTAATGGTCTCTAATTTTTTTGTTCCCACATTGATCTTCCCCTTATCCCAGATGGGGCCAGATTCTCTTTTCTCCCATCACCCATGAGAAGAGCTTAGCTCCCGTGACACTAACACCTTTCTGCTTTTTCCTTCTGTACCTGCAGGTGCACAGCAGCAGCCACCATGAGCCCACTGATATGTCTCCAAAAGTTAAGGGCCATCTTCTGTTTTAGAGGATGGAATTTCAGAGTCCTGAGAACAGGGCAGATTGAATTTGTTTGAGATTCACAGAAGACTCTCTATGGTGTCCTACATAACATTTCAATACAAATAATTTTGTTGTGAAGTCAAAGCTTTCCATGCCATCGGCAGAACCTTGCAGGAATTTGTCAGGGCCCTGCAGGGGCTGGGACTACAGAGCTTGCACAAGGCTGGGAGCTCAGGGCAGGGCCTGGCAGGGCCAGGCATCGGGCACCTCCCTGGGGAGGGGGACACCTGGATGGGCCCAGCTCTGCAGGGCCCATGGCCGGCAGGGCAGGGCTGCTGGGAGCTGGAGACAGGCCCTGTTGCAGAGTCACTGGGATCTGTCATGGGGTCCTGGCTCTTGGGCAGGGTGAGAAGAGCCCCAGGGGCTGGGCAGGGGCAGGCAGGGCTCATGGTGCTCTCTGGGCACTGATACATATTTGAAGTCTTCGTTTCTGTTTTTGGGTATAGGCAAGCATAATTAATGAGTGCACACCTCTCATTGTCTTCATCACCTGGAGACTTTCATGGAGAATTACATCTTTTGTAAAATGTTAATATTTGTTATGACACATATCTGCCTTGCTAAGAATCGTATTAAGGACTTATTAGGATAACCATACACTCACAGACAAAAACTGCATTGAAAGTGACATCACCTGGTGAAATCTGCTGAAAGTCCAGGGCCAGCTTCAGGTTAGAGAAGTCCAGATTCAAAAATATCCAAGTATGAAGTTTCTTAAGCCTTTTCAGGCATCTGGTTGTGGTCTTAAAACCTCTCATGGTGAAAAATTCCTCCCTACATCTAGTCAGAATATTTTTGCTGCAACTTTTGTCCATTGTCACTTGTCCTGCTACTATGCGCTTCCAAGAAGAGCTTCCTCCATCTTCTCTGTAACTACCCATTAGGTAGCTGAAGACAGCAACTAGACCCACTGATCCTTACCCTTGCCCAGGCTAAACGGTAAATCCACATTGGCTCTTCCCAGTCACTTTTCTTCATATGACTGGAAGTGGCATCCAGGATTTTCTCCTTAATTTTCTAATGGGCTGAGGTAAGGCTCATGAGCTGTCAGTTTCCCAGATCCAATTTCTCACAATTCTTGAAGCTGGACATGATATTTCTCTTTTTTCAATTCATCAAAAACCTGCTATCAACATGACCTTGAACATAAGAGACAGGAGTCTTGCAATGACATGCAACTTCCTCAGCATCTTCCAACTTCCTCAGCATCTTCAGATGCATCCCATCCAGGCCTATGAACTTGTGTGCTTCCAGTCTGATTAAGTAGTTTCTAATCTGACCATCTCTACCACAGGTAATAACTTTCTCTTTCAAGCTTTGCTACTAGACAAAGGAATCAGATAAATTTGAGAGGAGACCTTGCTAGTAAAGGCCAAAGAAAACACTGAACAAGTCCCTGTAGTCCAGGGTCTTTAGACAGCTATTCTCCTTCCTGAAATCCATCAGGATCTTTTTAGGGTCATTGCAGCCAACACTGCTATCAGGCTTCCCATTCTGTACCAGTTCTTACATATTCAGCAGAGAAGATCAGCAGAGCACCTCATCGAGTTGGTCTATCACACACGTGAATCAAAAATTTGCCCAATATACTCAGAAATCTCACTACTTGCTTGCAGCCTGCTATGGTGTCCACCCAGCAGATGTCAGAGTGGTTCACAACCCACCATGAGAGGCAGGGCTTGTGGTCAGGGGACTTCTCTCAGCTTTTTAAGAAAGGCTTTGATCACTCTCTCTTCTTGACTTGGCAGTCCATATCAGACTTCTACCACTGTGTCCCTTTGTGACTTTGCTTCTGATCCCATACACTGCTGACAGACTTACCATCCTTTCCATAGCAAAGTTCTGTGCATCTGAGCTGCTTCTTTGTGTAGAGCACAACCCATCACATCACTTTAGTCATGGGATCTGTACTACAACATTGTGACAGAAGCAATGATTGAAGAAGAAGCTTTGATGCATTGTTGCAACTGGGCAAATGGTTTTCTTATGAGTCTTACCTGCTTCCTGGCTCTGACCCAGAACTGATCAGTGTGGCTTGATAAAACCATGCAGGGAGATGGCACGTTTTATACTGCCCTCTATATACAGAGCAGTAATCAACTGCTGTTAGATTAGTCATATTTTAGACAAGCAGCTTCTCCAGTAGTTCAGCAAATGGGAGATGTTCTGATGAAGACCAGAATAAATTTTCCCATTCTTTAGCTAGCGGAAATGTAGCTTTTATCAGTTGCTTTAATGTTGTGAGGTGGCATTTTAAAAGAGCATCTTAATCCACTGCTTGGCATTGCAAGTTTCACACATGGACCATCTGCCTCTTGTTTATCCTCTTCTCTCATGGACATTCTCTTTCATTCTCACCTCATATTAAATTTCTGGCTGAAGATATGCTGAACAGTTGGTCCAAACAGCAGAGCCACCTGATGTCTGTTTGCAGAAAACAAAGCTAATCAATTGACAAGTCAAGGACCAGACTTTTTAGTTTTTACATGCACTTCTGAGCAGTTACTGACACTGGTGTTGCCAAAAAGTCTGGACATGCTGCTTTATGAGAGCAATATCTTACTAATCTGAGAAAACACCTCATGACTTTGTCCTAAGCACTCTTGAGCATTACAGCTGTTATACTCTAATCAGTTTTAAGGACTGTATACAAACCTTTCCTTCTTCGTATCCTATAGATAATAATATTCTGCATCATCCACAGAAAATAAAGATAATTTTATATCTTATATGATATTGTATCTATACTCCCAGTGTGCATACATATGCATATCTACATCTTTCTGGTGTCTCTCTCAATACAAAGGCATGCATATGTGGTATAGAGAGGCCTTGGGAAAGTATTTGTTCATAGCTGCTTTAGGAACACATCATAAATTTTTATGCAAAGTAAGGAAAAATGTTGAGAAGTCCCTAATGAGATAATATATAGCACAAACTGAAGAATAGGAGAGTAGAATTGAAATTCCTACACCCGGGGAGGAATAGCCCCATGCACCAGTACAGATTATGGGTTGACCTGACAGAAAGCAGCTCCATGAAGCAGGACCTTAGAGTCCTGGTGGACAATAAGTTATACATGGGGAAGTAATGTGGCCTTGTGGCCAAGAAGGCAAATGGTATCTGGGGGTGCATTAAGAAGAGTGTGACCAGCAGGTCGAGAGAGGTTGTCCTCCCTCTCTTCTCTGCCCTAGTGAGATCACATCTGGAGTATTGTGTCCAGTTCTGGGCTCCCCAGTTCAAGAGGGACCGGGAAATACTAGAGAGAGACCAATGGAGGGCTACAGTGATGGTTAAGGGACTGGAACATCTCTCTTATGAGTAAAGGCTGAGACACCCGGGGCTGTTTAGTCCAGAGAAGAGATCTTACTAATGTTTACAAATATCTGAAGGGTGGGTGTCAAGTAGAAGGGGCCAGTCTCTTTTCAGTGGTGCCTTGTGGTAGGATGAGGGGCAGTGGACACAAACTGGAACACAGAGAGTTCCACCTCAACATGAAGAAAAACTTCTTTACTGTGAGGGTGACAGAGCACTGGAACAGGCTGCCCAGAGAGGCTGTGGAGTCTCCTTCTCTAGAGACTTTCAAAACCCTCCTGGTCGTGTTCCTGTGTGGCCTGCTGTGGGTGATCCTGCTGTGGCAGGGACTTGATGATCTACAGAGGTCACTTCCAAACCCTACCATTCTATGATTCTACTAAATATACAGAATCATAGAATCACTATGGTTGGAAAAGATCTTTAAGACCATAAAGTCTGTAACCTAATTCTACCAGTGCCACTACTACACCATATCCTTGAGCACCATATCTAGACCACTTTTAAATACATCCAGGCATGACTATTCAATCACTTCCCTGAGCAGCCTGTTCCAGTCTTTCATAGCCCTTTCAGTATAGAAGATTTTCCTAATGTCCAACCTAAACCTCCCCTTGTGCAACTTGATGCCATTTTCTCCAGCCTATCAGTTGTGACACTTTAGTCCCAGCTCTGACTGATTTGGCAAATCACTGCCTGCCTGAACAGTGGGTACTCTAACTAAAGAACTGAGAATACACCAGGTAAGACTCCTGGGGACTCAGTTACCTTGTAAGGCTCAAAGATAACATGAATGCCAGAATGTGAGCCAGACAACTGCCTTAGTTTACTAAATTAAATAGCTATTGCCACCTACTGGTTGTATTGCCATATGAATATAGCAAACTGGTGATTTCGAGCATTCAAAATAAACCAGCTGTATTTTCTTCATATAAAAATTATACACACTAATAATAGAATAATTAATAGTTTCTATCTTTTTCAGTGAGGAAATGATACTTAATAGTGTTTTCTCTTCTTACAAGGTATATGGGTAAAGCAATTTTGTAGCCATATTTGGCTATGCTAGAGGGTAAAATATGATATTCATAAATCTAATTAGTGTCCTGGTTTGCCTGTACCAGCCTCTTTTCTTATGTACACAGGATGTCTGAGGCAGGGGGACATATTTTTAGCCTATTTGCCTAAAGTGGGATAGATCCTGATCGCTGTCTGGATATAGGTACTAGAAATACCACCATATTTAAGCAAGGCTGTGGTCACAGTCTAGCTGAAGAATGTGCAGGAATCAGTAAACACTGCATGATTTCTGCTGATAAGAAACAATGAATGTAACTGCATTCAAAGTGCTTCTAATTATCTCACATCTATGCAGCATCAAAGCAGACTGATATCACATTCTGAAGAAAAATATTCCACGTATCATGTAACGAACATTATTCTACCAATCCAACCAGTAAAGTGATTTTTTCAAAGCTTCAATGCAAATTATGTGACTTAGTTAAAAAAAGCCCAAAAACACCCCAAAAAAATAAAGGTATAAACATGGTTTAACTCAATTTGTAATCAAACGGGTCAGAGAGTGCTTATCCAGCCTGCACCAACTGTATATGGATAAAGACAGCAACCTTTGGCTGCTGACTGGTGATGAGTAGTTGTAGTTTCTTAGTTAAGTCTAACCAGAATCACAAGAGGATTTTTTTCACTCTTCCTAAATTAAGGCCTATTACATAGTGATTTTACCATTTGGCTTAGTCTGCAGTAAACTGAAATAACTCTATTCAATGAAATTATCCACAGGGGAGTCTAAGATACAGTAATTTGGGTGTATTGACTTTAAATGTTCACCAGATTTCCTTACATTTATAGATTGTTCTGTGCTGACCAGCCCTCTTAATTTTCACATATGGATATGTCTTCAGATTTCATTAGTGTTAAGCACAATGCAGTCAGAGAAAATTACACATTCAGCAGAAACCTGTATTAGATAATTACATAAATGCTCAGCAAAAATTGGCAGCAATGGTCAGCATTTCAAGTGGGACACATACCAACAAGCAGCCTCAAACAAACAGCTACTCGACTTTCATAAACAGAAAACTGCTCAGTCCTTTCCTCCAATTGTTGGGATTTATTTGGAGGATTTCTACTGAAAACAGAAACTGTAGTCTCTAAGTTGAGAGTTCTCTGAAGTCATTCTACAGACAGCGCTTGGGGAACAAGCAGTTGATGTTAGCTCTTTTTAGAAAGCATCTGTAAAAATGCCTATGACGCATAAGCTGAGTCCCTGAACAATATTAGGTATTAGACTGTCGCCTGTGAGAAACTACATCACATTGAAGTACGATGGTAATATGTAATTGCTGTAGCCTCACAGTTTGTCTCTACCCAGTAAAGTTAAGGTTCAAGAATGAACCTGTCCATAGCTCTGCTACAGCATTTAGCTTGGCAAGCAAAGATATGGCAGCATCCAAAATACTTCTTTTATGATGCCAAAATAACTATTTGGGGTTTTTTTTCTAGCTTGAGGGACTATAGTACAGGTTCATTTTAACCTGGCTATGCCATACTTCTCTGTCCCTTTCCTTCCCTTTGGTGCCTTTTCTGAGCTATGAAAATTATCCACCATAGGAAACTACAGTTGCAGATTTTTGGCAGCTAGGAAGAAGTTTAACACAATGCACAGCATGGCAAAACACAGTATGTAAAATACGGTGAGGGCAGTGTATTCTTTTGTTCAAGTACAAGCACCCTGCAAAGAGGGATGGTGAGGGGGACAGCCACTGTTTGCTTGAATGGCCATGAAAACGGATCTGTGAGCAACCATGGGATGGCGGTCTTGGCTCACAAGCACAGACAGACTTGCATAGCCACAAAATAAGCACAGTCAGTCAGTTGCTCCTTATCCAAATCTGTAGCAAGTTACTCGATTCCTTTTCTCTCAGCTAGGCATGGTGTCAGCAATGCTACCAAGACCTATAGGCTGAGAAGTCTAAACGTTTGTCCACCATGCAACAGGGAGGCCTTTTCAAGATAATCTCGTTAAAAACTTCAAATGCATGCTAAAGACACAAGCATTTAGAGAGAAATTAATGAACAGAGATGGTTTAAGGTACATCCAGTGGCATAAATAATAATGGTACTTAAAAAAAAAAAGTAATCAATTTTCTATTGAGATTCTCTGTAATCTTTAAATTCTAATTTGTGTACTCTTTTCTATTTCAAGTTTATTGAGTTTTTTCCCCAGCATCAGATTAAATTTCAGTGTAGCTACTGGAGAACAGGCACAATCACAAGAATTTTTATCAGGTGGAGAAAGTGAGCTGTAGTTTTAGAGATAGAAGAAGTAGAATTAATACATATATATATGTAAAATTTATTTATTTAAAATCTTGACACACCACCATGGTGATAGGCTTGTAGTTCCCAGTCCATAAATCTGATTCAGATTACTAATAAAGCAGGAGATTAATTGTCTTGACGTATGTCACAGAAAACCTGAGATCTCTATTCAGAAGCAGGAGGTCAGGCAAACATGGTTTACATCAGCAAAACCACAAACAAACAAACCCACAAAGCACCTTAAAAATATTCCAAGTTTCAGCTCTACATTTTGAAACCATACTAATTTCCCTAACTTTAGACTTATTTTAATTAAAATTCACTTTGTAGAAGAACAGTAGACATCAGAACAAGAAATTGCAAGCTATAATTGTGTGGGGACAGGCCATCACTCATTAACATATAGCAATAAAGGAGATTATACAAGTAGTGAAAAATGCTTCATGATACACTTCAAACTCACTGACTTGAAAGAACATATTTCAGACTTGCTTGATTGCTTAGCAGTCCCTATCTACTACAGGATATAAAAGTGTGCACATTGAGGCACATAAAATTACCTAAAGATCTAACAGATTTTAAGTCCAAAGGCTTGACTTACTCTGTGTCTTTCCAGCCACTTGGAATTTCCCTCAGCCTTCTCTGAAGATTAAAGCAAGCTAAAACAAATGCTTCTATTAAATTCTGAGACTATATCCAGCCTCTACATTTCCTCAAAGGGGACTTCCAACCAATAGCTCAAGCATAAAACTCCAAAGAATACCCAGAAGGTGTTTCTCTGAGAGCTGTTGGACGCTGCATGCTGCTAGTGCTGCATTTGTATTTTCAGAAGATCTGCACCTTTGAGAAATGCTCCTACAGTGTGGATGCAGCTAATCCCATCAGTGAAGTGGTTTTAATCATAGAGTCCTACAGTTAGAGATTGTGTTGAAAGCAACAGAAAGGTTGAATTTCCCAGTCATGCCCTGGGTGTTCAAATTTTGTTGAGTTCACAAGTTCTCTCATGAGCATTTATTTTTTGGCTTATCCACACAGTAAGGTTAAAATGGGTACAGAGTGGGTTGAGAGTAGCTCTGAAGAGAAGGACTTGGGGGTGCTGATTGAGGAGAAGCTCAACGTGAGGCAGCAGTGCGCTCATGAAGCTCAGAAGGCCAACCGTATCCTCGGATGCATCAAGAGGATTGTGGCCAGCAGATCAAGAGAGGTGATTCTTCCCCTTTACTCTGCTCTTGTGAGACCCCACCTCAAATAGTGCATCCAGTTGTAGTGTCCTCACCATAAGAGGGACACAGATCTGTTGGAATGAGTCCAGAGGAGGGCCACAACGATGATCCAGGGGCTGGAGCATCTCTACTATGAGGACAGGCTGAGGGAGCTAGGATTGTTCAGCCTGGAGAAGAGAAGACTCTGGGGGGAGCTTATAGCTGCCTTCCAATACCTGGAGAGATCCTACAGAAAGACTGGGGAGGGACTCTTCACAAGAGTGTCCAGTGATAGGATGAGGGGAAATGGTTTAAAACAGGGAAAATAGGTTTAAATTGGATCTTAGGAAGAAGTTCTTCAGTACAAGAATGGTGAGAGTCTGGAGTAGATTGCTCAGAAGGGTTGTGGATGCCTCCCCCCGAAGGTGTTCAAGGCCAGGTTGGATGATGCCTTGAGAAATCTAGTCTAGTTGAGAGGCATCCCTGCCCATGGCAGGTAGATTGGATTAGATGATCTCTGAGGTCCCTTCCAGCCTAAGCCATTCTATGATTCTATGAAAATACAGGTAAAGAAGTGGACTGTTATCCACTGTACACTTAGAGTAGTTCTTTGTATTTTCTAATGTAAGTTGCCTGATATAGTGTTCTGCAGGTGTTCAAGCAAAGGCACAGAATAAAATCTCTGGGCAGTTATTAAGTTCACAGCTTAATTTACTGTGCACTGACTTGTCTGTGCAAACAAGCCCTATAAGTCCAGAAGGACATGCCTAATTGAGAAGTGAGATTTTCTCTGAAGACTTTATACCAGGAGCCTGAAGCTAGCAGACTAAATATTTTCCTTTTATAACATGGCAGCAGTTAAGGGTGAGTGGCTGAGCTCTTGTGGGAAAACCCACTCAAAAGGATTGTTTTTTTAAAACAAATTAACTCATAAGTGTACTTGGTGGTAGTGCCATAGTACTGAATTGAGCTCTAGAGCTTTGTCTGAACTAAGGCTTCAGTTGTGTTGGGAGTTGTATTAACTGTCTTATGTTGAAGGTGTGAAGTAGAGCTCTCGGTAACATTTATTCTGTAACTTCTTGACATGGAGAGAGCTTTTATGTACCACTTAGTTGGTAATCCACCACTGTATATAATATTTTCGAGTTACATCAAATTTTAATTTGAATCGGCCATTAGTAGATGTTACCCTTTCACCTGAGAAAAACACATGCCCCAAAACTTGAATATCTATTTAAACATTTATACAAAGGGAAAGCAGAGGAGAAGCCATGTACCAACACCACCTCAGCCACCATTGTGTATACAGTTAAACATTTTATAGCTTAATGTTTCTTCTATATAACTACAGTCTATTCAGTCTCATATCTAAGGCTGAACAGTTGGTTCTTCAATCATGCAGCAGACTAATTATGAAGAATATCTGCATCCTGATCCTGATACTTATCTCTTGCCTGCATTCCAAGTTCTTAGACGTGTAGAAAATCGAGGTCTATTATACTGTTAGACCTAGTACAATAACAGGAGCATTTGTCCCTTCCTTGATTTTAGGATGCTGAATCAAGAATAGAAGAGGGTGTGTATTCTGTTACGTATTTTAAGTTGCTAGGCTGATAGCAACTTTTCTTTCATGCACAGCGTTGTCCTTACTTTGTATCTGAAAACCCTTACTGTTAACCTGTAAACCCTGTTATTGTTGCCATAACCAAAGGCAATACACCTTAACGTTCTGCTTCAATATACTGACACAAACAAGCAGCAATGCAGACCAGTAGCTGCCACAACATCTCTCTGCTTAACCACTACAGGGGAAATGCTTTGACATTTCAACATCATTAAGTAGGAACCTGGAAAAATGATGCTTTTTCAAAACTATAACTGCTTCCAAAATTTATGGTTACACATGAAAAATACTCCATCGCAAAATTATAAACTTAAGAAATCATCTTTGCCATTTAAAGCGATCAACTATACCTCAACTCAGGTATTAATATTATAAGTCAGAAAACAATCAAGGTGAAAAATGAGGAACTGTGATATGCAATTTTTTTCCCCAGTTACATTTTTTCTAACTTTTTTTTTTAGTTAACATTTTTTCAAATAGTAGGGAGATTGAACCAGAAGAGACATTCATTTGGGTGTGTATTTATTGTGTTTCTTGATGATGAGCACCTACCTCTGCATCCTAGGCAGGACAGATAGTCAAACTAGATCAGTCAGCCATTATTGTATAGATCTCATTTTCTCATGTTCTTAGAAAGCAAAGATGTTTGTTTTGTAAGAGAAGAGGCCATCATTTCAGTTCCTGTTATTTCATTGCTAATGCTTAAGAAAATTTCTCTGAAAATAAGGAAATGAGTAGATGACAAACTAGTTGGATTTGCCAGCCCTCTGCAAAACTTTAAGGTGAAAAACAAAGATTGTGGCTATAAATTCCTTTTCCTATAGCTCAGCAAAGAGCTACTCCCTGAACAAGAGGTATCTGTAACACTGAAAACTTTACAAGGGACCCTGTGCCAAAAATGCTCCTCTAACTTTTCCAATTACACCAAATAGTCTAAAAAAAGATATTAACTCTACCTGCAAACGTTATCCTACGTGCTTCCTCAGAACACCATGCTGTAGTAAAATACCTCATTTGGCATTTTTTGATTATAATCAAACACCTACAAAATCATTCTTAAGCAATTAAAGTTTATGTCAGCTGAATAGATCAACATTGTCAATACCTTCTTATGCAGAGACAAAAGTTGGCATCACAGTTTTCTAGTATAGCAGCACTGAGCTAAATCACTGCTCTGCCCTACAGCTTTTCCCCCACAGCAAGGGAATACTGTTCATCCTATTGCCTTTCTAAATTTTCTTTTTTATGTGACAATTGGATGTCTGCTGCCCAGAAGTTCAGAGTTCAATGCTATAAACAAATGCAAGAAGGTTCCTTGATCTAATTTCTTGAAGATCTCCAAAATACAAATGATCACTGACAAGCAAATCAAAGGCTACTTCTTTGTCAAGGAACTGGGGAAGTAGAGAAAGGAGCAAGAGAGAAAGTTACAACTCATGTGAGACAGAGAAAGTTGTCCTGGTGCTCAGCACTAAGCAGCATTGTCACCAGACACAGATATGCACTCTCTTTTGCGTTCATGACATCTCTTCTGTGCAGGGGGGGGGGGGGGGGGGGGGGAATAGCTCTGGAAATATTCATAAAGAGTCAGCACAGTTTAGACAGGTCAGTATCCCTTGTTTCCAGCTATGCCCGAAGTTTTCAATGTCTTGTCTGTGGAGCACTGATGCTCTCTGAGATGCTTAAAATATGTCTGCAAATGTATCGAAGAGTGAACCTAATGTTAGAAGGCTGCAGCTTATATTCAGGTCTGAACTGGGGAAGCAAACAAGCTCTTCAAGCTGGTGAAAGACTGCAAAGCAGTGCTCCACTATTACCTCTTACAGGGCACCTGGGCACTAAACAGAGTTAAGCAACTCCTTATGAGTAACCTGAGTGTCACCCTTGAGTGTAAACAGAACCCAAAGAGACCACCCTCCCTGGACCAAAGGTTATTTGTGAATATCCTTTATGAGGCTCGACATATAAGTTTTTCTTTGTGTTTACAGGCCATTATTAGTAAGCAAATACAGGCTTATTAGTAAGCAAATCAGTGAATGCAACAATACAGATCTATCATTGCTCAAGCCCTCATCACTGTACTGCTTCTCTACATTATTTCTCATGATCCACCAATTAGCAGTGCTTCTTTATCATCCCCACTTTTTGTTGTGGAAGATAGATGTATCTGAATAAGATTGTTTTAATAACTGGCCGTATATTACTATTCCAAATTTATGTCACCACAGCCTATTGTTATGAAAATATGTCAGAATATACAATGTAAAGATGTCACAGATTCTCCCATAGGGATTTAGTCCACAATCAAGAAAGAGGAGAAGGTATTTCACTGATTTACTGCATCCTAAACAGTCGAGAAGTGATTAAAAAGTACATAGGAGCACATTTTGTGACTGCAAAAAGGCAGAATGTAACATTTCTTGTGTCTGATGACAAAGGAACAGTTTACTGCTGATACTAATGAAAAAAAATCCTTGAATTTAGGTGGCAGAAATCTAAATCAGGGTATTGTAGACTATTAAATTAATGCAGACCATTAATATGGCAATCCTTACAAAGACAAGCAACTCTATTTGCTGTGTGAGAAAGAAGGAAGAATTGGTCTCTTACCCACTCATTCTCTAACTTTCTCTATGCTTACCTCTCCCCCTATAGCTTCATCTACCCATACTGTCACACCATTACGACCAAAAAAAACCCCAATTTTACAACTGCTGACTTTGCAATGTATGTAGAACCCCTCTGAAAGGTCTGCTCTGTGTCAATGGATAAAACGAATCACAGTACACCTGCACCTTAAAACACAGCTTCAAAAATTTTCTGAGTAAGGACCCTCCCCACCCCCAAACTAGGAAAACCTGAGTATATGATAACATTCATATATCAGTTAAATTTTGACATATCAGATTATGTTGCACCTGGATGTTTGATGTTGTCAGGGATGATTTAAATTAAAGCTGTGCAGTTTATCTGTTAACACAAACCCTCACATTCCCTCAGACTCTTCAATTGCAAAGATCATATTTTTCACTTCTGTAAAGTACCTAAAAGAGAGCCCTAAAAAGCCATTAGAAATATTAATATTATCTTCAGAAACGATGATGTGCTATAGGAAGTGAACTAACATTGAGTATATAAGGAAAAACTGTATATATTTGAGCACAAGAAAATAAAAGCCAATGCAAATATGATAATTTCTTTTTTCCATGAGTTGAACCCCTACAATGAAAATACATTTCAGCTAAGCTGATGTCATGTTCATACCATAGGAAAAATGTTTCAGTGTAAGAAAGTGAAAACTGCCATTTCCAGTCATTATATTAAAAACCTGACTCCAAATTCCATTAATCTATGGTGAATGTTTTTGCTTGCCATAAAAAAAAGTAATCTCTGCTTTAATCTCATGATTCTGATTATTAAAACCTCTGCTTTAATGTGCTTAAATCATTTTGCCTCTGGAGACTAGAAAAAAAACTTTATAATCACACTAAATATGAACTGCTCTTTTATACCTGTGATGTTTTAAAGTCCTGAAAGCTTAATCCTTGTATTAAAAGACCTGGTCTGACCCAAAAATCTAGTCCCTGAGGCCAAAAACCTAAGAATTCATGGAGCAGGATGTGAACACTAGTATAATTAACACATTTAAAAACTTTATCAAATAGCCATAGCAGATGCAAAGCAGAGTAGAACAGCTATGTACAGCAGTACTTGAACAAGCACTTTCCAGTTGGGAACCAGTTGAGAGTTGTGGAAAATCATAGATTCATAGATTGTTAGGGGTTGGGAGGGACCAAGAAAGATCATCTAGTCCAATGCCCCTGCCAGAGCAGGATCACCTATAATAAGTCACACAGGAACGTGTCCAGGCAGGTTTTGAACGTCTCCAGAGAAGGAGACTCCACAACCCCGCTGGGCAGCCTGTTCCAGTGTTCTGTCACCCTTACCGTAAAAAAGTTTTTTCTTATGTTTATCCTAAACCTCTTATTTTCCAACTTGCTCCCATTGCCCCTTGTCCTAACACTGGATGACACCGAGAAGAGTCTGGCTCCATCCTCCCTACACTCGCCCTTTATATATTTATAGACACTAATGAGATCCCCCCTCAGCCTCCTCTTCTCCAGGCTAAAGAGACCCAGCTCTCTCACTCCCTTAATAATCTTGGTGGCCCTGCTCTGGACTCTCTCCAGTAGCTCAATGTCTTTCCTGAACTGGGGTGCCCAGAACTGGACACAGTATTCCAGGTGGGGGACTCACCAGGGCGGAGTAGAGGGGGAGCAGAACGTCCCTCGACCTGCTGTCCACACTCTTCTTAATGCATCCCAGGATGCCATTGGCCTTCTTGGCCGTGAGGGCGCATTGTTGGTTCATGGTCATCCTCCTGTCCACCAGGACCCCCAGGTCTTTTTCCCCAGAGCTGCTCTCCAACAGATCAGCCCCCAGCCTATACTGATCTATGGGGTTGTTCTTCCCCAGATGCAGCACTTTACACTTGCTTTTATTAAATTGCATTAAATTTCTCCCTGCCCAGCTCTCCAGCCTGTCCAGGTCACGCTGGGTGGCAGCACAACCTTCTGGAGTGTCAGCCACTCCTCCCAGTTTTGTATCATCAGCAAACTCACTGAGGGTACACTCTATCCCTTCATCCAGATCATTGATGAATATATTGAACAGTATTGGACCCAGCACTGACCCTTGGGGGACACCACTACCCACAGGTGTCCAGCTGGACTCTGCTCCACTGACCACAACTCTCTGAGTTCTGTCCTTCAGCCAGTTCCCAATCCACCTCACTGCACAATCACCCAATCCACCCTTCTTAAGCTTGTCTGTGAAGATACCATGGGAGACAGTATCAAAAGCCTTGCTGAAGTCAAGAAATACCACATCAACTTCTCTCCCCTCATCTATCCAACTACTTATGCCATCATAAAAGGCTATCAGATTAGTCAAACATGATTTCCCCTTACGGAATCCACGTTGACTACTCGTGATAAGCCTCCTTTCCTCCACGTTCTTTGAGATGGTGGCAAGAACAAGCTGTTCCATCACCTTTCCAGGGATGGAGGTGAGGTTGACCGGCCTATAGTTACCCAGGTCCTCCTTTTTGCCCTTTTTGAATATTGGAATGACATTGGCCTTCCTCCAGGCCTCAGGCACCTCTCCTGATCTCCAGGACCTCTCAAAGATTATGGAGAGTGGCCTAGCAATGACCTCAGCCATCTCCCTCATCACTCACGGGTGTATCCCATCGGGGCCCATGGACTTGTGGATGTCCAGTTTGTTCAGCTGATCTCTAACCCAAGCCTCTTCGACAGAGGTAGAAACTTCCTCCCTCCAGATTTCCTCTGTGGTCTGAAGGCCTGGGACTCCTGGTAGCTGGCCTGAGTAGTGAAGACCGAGGCGAAGGTGGCATTCAGTAACTCTGCCTTCTCTCTATCCTCGGTCACCAGGGCACCCACTTCATTCAGCAGCGGGCCCACATTTCCTCTAGACTTCCTTTTGCCTCCAACATACTTGAAAAAGCTTTTCTTGTTGTCCTTGACCTTCCTCGCCAGGTTTAGTTCTAGAGAGGCCTCGGCTTTCCTTGTTGCATCCCTGCATCCTCTGACAACCTCCCTCTATTCTTCCCAAGTGGCCTGCCCTTCCTTCCATGTTCTGTATAATTCCTTCTTTTGATTAAGTTTCTGTAGTAGCTCCCTGCTCAGCCATGCAGGCCTCCTGACTCTCTTACTTGATTTCCTGCTCTTTGGGATGCACTGCTCTTGAGCCTGGAGGAAATGGTGCTTGAATACTAGCCAGCTTGCTTGGGCCCCTTTACCTTCTAGGGCCCTGTCCCATGGACTTTTCCAAGCAGTTCCCTGAGGAGGCCAAGGTTGGCCTTTCTGCAGTCCAGGGTAACAATCCTGCTTGTGTCCCTGTGCCTGCTGCGCCTCATTCTGAACTCCACCATTTCATGGTCGCTACAGCCAAGGGTGCTCCCACCTTCACACCCTCACCCAGTGCCTCTTTGTTTGTCAGCACAAGGTCCAGCAGCGCTCCCCTCCTCATCGGCTCCTCCACCCTCTGCGTTAGGAAGTTATCATCAGTGCTCTGGAGGAACCCACTGGACTGCGCATACCCGACTATATAGCTTTCCCAGCAAATGTCAGGGTAATTGCAGTCCCCCATGACAACCAGAGCCTGTGATTTCGAGGCTACTTCCAGCTGTCTGTAGAAGGCCTCTTCAGCTTCCTCATCCTGATCAGGTGGCCTGTAGTAAACACCTACTACAATGTCTCCCGTACTAGTCTCCCCCTTAATCCTTTCAACCTGCTCCTCATTGCCCCCCAGGGAGAGCTCGATACATTCCAATTGCTCTCTCGCATAGAGAGCAACTCCACCACCTTGCCTTGCCATCCTGTCCTTCCTGAAAAGGACATAGCCATCCATGACAGTGTTCCACTCATGTGAGCTGTCCCACCATGTCTCAGTGATTGCAATGAGATCAGGGTCCTGAGAGCCCACGCAGATCTCTAATTCATCCTGTTTATTCCCCATACTGCATGCATTGGTGTACAGGCATTTTAGCAAGTTGGCTGGCTGAATCACCCTCTTATGCGACTCCCCTTTGACTCCTACGGGGTGTCCCAGTTCATTGTTACTAGCTTTCCTCAGGGTACCAAATATAGAGCCCTTATTTGGATTCCATTCCTTAACCCCTGATGTTCTACCCCATTGTTCATCACAATCCATAACAGTCTGCTTTAAAACAGATGAATCATACTGGTACTCCAGTTTCCATTCCTACTGTACCCCCTTACTGTTATTTTGTGGTATTTACAACAACAAATTCTCACCAGCACATTCATAAATTGCAGTGCTGGACCTTTACAAGGAAATGTTAGTACTGATGAAGTTCCTCCTCAAGCAAAGGATTCAACCAGAAGAGTACCAGATCTCTCCTAACACTCAAAAGTGCTGCTGGCAACCCATAAGGCAGTTTCATAAACAAGCAAGGGAAAGACTGACAGGTGAAATAAGATAGTGGTTATACCAGCAGGAATGCTTTTTGGGTTTTCATGCATTAACTTCATTAGACAGCTTCATAAAAAAGAGGAGAATTAAGCATATGTGAGGATAAAGATACTTTATGCAATGTGTCTAAAAAGACAGGTTAAGATACTATTTTACGGGAGGTATTTTAAGTTAAGAATATCCTCCTTAAGGATATGACCTGTAATCATATGCCAAAGTGTACTCAGCACGTAGGGTGAAGGCACATGAAGAGGGGGGGGAACAAATTTGCTACACTAGTAATGAGTTCAAAATGTCCCATGGATATTCAAATTGACTCATGCAGTTTTTGGTGAAGTCAAGATCAGACTATAAATAGGGACCACTCAGTCACTCCTTAAAAATTCCTCGTTTCCATGCTTTTTGGTCTTTTGGGGTTGGTTTTTTTTGTTTTGTTTTGTTTTTTTGGTTTTTTGGTTTTTTGTTTTTTTAATTTGAGTGAAATTTACTTCTTTACGAAAGGCCATGGAAAAAAAACCATGAAGGCCTCAAGTGTCTTGATGACCCACACTAATAAGATACTCTGTCCTGAAACCATTTCATAAGATGAGGGCTGATGGCACTAGCCAAGCCACATGAGAGGTCATGCACTCAAAATCTTCACTAAAGATGAATTCCTCTCTTCCTGCAGTTCTGGGAAGGGTGCAGCACCAGGCCTGACTTGCAGCAGTTTGGGCTTAACAGGATTTTGGTGTTTATTTCTCTCCACCTGTGGTTCTTGGGATAATTTTTCCATGAGGCACTGATTAATTACAGAATCTCTAGGCAACAGTAGTCTCCTAGGCAGGTTTGTAATTATCTGGGAGAAAAATGAAAGGTCTTTTCCCCTTCCTACAGTTACCTACAGAGAAAGTGACTGCTTCACTAACACCCTGTTGTTATCTGCCCAGACATTCCTTATGAATTTAGTTAGGTCTTTTGATAACTATTAGTGCATATAAGAAGGAGACTATCCCTGAAGTTGTTGACATAATCTGGGAACTTTTAATTGAGAATTGTCTGTCCTTGAAGAAGAAACACCCTGGAAAACATATAAACCAAATGGACTTAGAGATTATATTTTTTATGTAGTTTTGTACTGTCAGCTAAACAATGATTAGTGCTCTCCTTAAATGAACTCGCTTCATTATAATACTAAAAATCACACCCATAGGTCAAAAAGACCCTTGCCCAGGTGAAGACCGCTCCCTGAGCATTTGTAGTGGCAGAAGTATGGAGTCAGCAGTATTATAATTGTATGTAAATTACTAACCTATCATTGTAAAGACAGTGAGGTTGTAAATTACTAACTTTGTCATAAATATAGCACAGAGAGTTTCATTTGGTGTGCTTGATTTGTGGGAAACCACTGAGCACCCAGACTTGCACAACCCTGAAATAAATAGGCAATGTCTCTCCCGAGCGTGTAAGAATTGGATTTATTGCACACCAGGTGACAAATCCACTTCCTTGGACACTGGTTGTCACAACAGAAGACATTCAGTAGAGTGGTCTGAATGAGACATACTCAGAGCAGAGGCCAAGGACAAATATTGTATGCTACTCCGGCCTCTGAGCAGGAAACACGGGGGTCAGACAGACTGAGTACAGGACCCCTGGCAGAGGGAATACAATGAATTCAGGAGCGGAGGAAGAAAATGGAGTCTCTCACTCATTTCTGATCTTAGGAAGAAGAGAATAGGAAGAAATGGGAAGCATGGTGGATCAGAGACACTGAATATACACAGTGTCACAGATAGGGGACCAGTCTTTCCACAGAGAGAAACAGAACACTCCTTCCAGGGAGTTCATGCAGTGGAATGGTGAGGATACGCACAGAGGGGGCTGTTGGTGAGTCAAGAAGCAGGAACACGTTTTGTTTTATGTCAGATAGAGAAAGGAAAGCTGTAGCCAAAATTATGTTTCCATGGAAGCACAGGAAAAAAAAATCGAGGAAAGGCCTCCTCCTATATGAGATATGTATTCTTTATAAAGGTTATTCTTTATTTCAAGCTGTTGGTCAACAGAACACCACTGCTGTACTTAGACAGAAGTGCAGCTGTTAGCATTGCACTTCAGAAATATTCAGAACTTGGGAAGGACCTCCTGGGTCCTTTCCAGTCCTGTTTACTACTATTTGGTGTGGGAGATTTTGTGCTTTCTGATGGCATTTTTTTATCCTCCATCTGGGAATTTATTTATCCACTTACTGTGCCCATTCAAAACAATTGTGGGCAATTGAATTGAATGAACCTTCAGAACTCCTGAGAGCTCTCACTTTTATAAAGCCACATACAGAGCTCTTCACTGTAGTAAGGTCACATTTTGACAGAGATAAGAGGAGGTTAATGGCTTTTCTCCCATCATATGTAATGGGGCCACAGAGAGTTGAGATATAAAGAAACTTTTAATAGCCAAGTAGAATGAAGGTTGGGAATTGCTTCAGCCCACTGCAGCACAAGGACTGCAATTTCCATTACAGTGAAATCTAACATAGTAAGTTTATTCTATGCTTTGGAGCTGAGAGGGGGAAAGCGAAGTGGAGAAGTCCTTACTCTGTTTTTTTTCTTTAGTCGGTATATTTTTGGGTACTTCAAGGTCCATTAGTTTGTTCTCCTCATGGGTAATTTTTTTTCATCTTGTCCTTCCTATGACTTTTAGACATGCAGTATCTTTCCACATCACTTCTGAGGACTCCATATCTTTGCATTGCTGTGTATGAACACATTTAAAGACTGACTACCACTAGGACAAACTCTCTAAACTTCTTTCCACTTGTGCCATTTCTTTCACTTTCACATACATCTGTGTCCTGTTACTACTTCTGATGTAAGAAATGCATCCACTAGCATACCGAAAGGGTACATTTTGCATATCTGCATATTATAGCTTTTTTGGGTTTTGGTTTTTGGTTTAAAAAGGAAGTTACTAGAGTAACTGGTAGTGCTGGAGTTAAGTTATATATTCCTTTATCATCATAACATGTTTGATAAATAACTGCAAATATCAGAAAGTGTATGTCTGCTTGTAAAATCACCCTATCTTTCAATGCAATAATGCACACATTTCCTAGATCAGGCAGAGCTAGAGATAAGCATTTTTCTGTGAAGTACAGAGTGACCAAGAATGAAGTGGCTGAACAGCTCAACTTCATTAACTTGACTTTCATAATTTTTTTAAATCATTATTACACTCAATTTATCACTATCAGTTTTCAGCAAATGAGTATTTTGTTTAAATTGGAAGCAGCTGTATAAATACAAAAAAAAGAAAAATGACCTTTCAGAAAGCTGAATTTCACATTCTTGTAAATGACAGCATGTGCTAACATTCATGAGCATCCTTCTCTTCTGCTTTTTTTGATTCTTGCACAATTTTCATCTTACAGTTGCCTCTGAAATAACCTTAACTCAATGTAACAGTTGTTCTGGCTTATCCTTTGACAAGGCACTTTACTGGGCTACAGAATGGCAGCACCAAGGGACTCTGGGAACAGTGGCAAAGACGAAACAAGCCCTGAACCTTTCTTCACGTCAAGATAATCCTTCTTTTTCTTCTCACCAGTTTCATAACAGCCCTCCTCATTCACAACATGTTTGCAAATGTTAGAGGTTCATTATTAATAACGACAATATCCCATGACTTATGAGCAACTGGAGCCCAGGGAATCTTTTGTTTTACTGTCAGACTGCCTAACTGGGATCTCAAACTACCTCCTATTAATTAACAAATAAAGCTGTCACTGATATCAATGGAAGCATACCAAGAATTTACATTTGAATAATAGAGTACAAAATTAAACTTTTATGTATGATTTTGAGTTTGAGTTTGTGCATGTATGCACAAAGGAGGTATTTATAAAGAAGCTATTCGCTATTAAAGTATGCATGTACTTTAATTTTCCCTTTCTTCACAACCCAATCTTTCAAGTATTTCCCTTTTCTCTTCTGGATTTTCTGATTTGCCTTGCAACATGTTCTGCTGTTAAAACAGATTGAAAGAAATTTAAAGGAGTAAGTGGGAGGAGGCTTTATGCTCTCAGTTTCATATTAATACTATATTGAGTCATGCCCCTATATAAGGGGAAGGCTGGCGTGGGCTGGGGGGAGCCTCTTTTCAACTTGCTTCTGCAGTGCAGCCAGAGCAGGGAAAGTTGGTGTCTCGGGAACAAGTAGAGCTTTCCCAGTTGCTATTAATCACTTTGTATATCATTCCATTAGTAATATTGTAATTACTGTTGTTTTATCTCTTTGTGTTGTTTTATTAAACTGTCCTTATTTCAAACCTCAGGGTTGAATAATATTGATTCTCCTTCCCATCCCACAGGAAGGGGTGTGGAAGGAGGTGAGGGAATGAAGTGGTGGGTGAGTGGCTCTGGTATTTAACTACCATTGGAGGTTAAACCATGACACTTTAATAGGGAAATATGGAAAGGGAAAGAAAATCTTGCTTAAGTCTTAAATCCTGCTCTCTAGTTCCTCTCAGACTACTGGTCTGTGACGAATTTTTAAGATAAATTCTGAAAACTCTGAAAAGTATCCAAAAATGAAGAAAAATTAAACAAACAACAGAATAGGAGTATTTTTTACAAAGCTCTGACATGAATGGATACAGCAGAAATTAAACTGACAAAAGAGGCTTTTCTTTGGGGCCCTAAGGTAGTGTAATTAACTGATTTCTAGAATTGAGATAGAAGCATCTTACTGATTTTACTGTCAGATACTTGGCTAGAAATCAAGACCTTCAAACGACATTAATGGGGAAAAAGGTAATATCTAATGATGAGGCAGACAGGCTCATATAAACTGTGAGCAATTTAATTTGAGAGCGGACAAATGACGGACTGCAAAAGAGAACCTGAAGTAAGTACCAACAGGGAATCATACCAAAAATAGATTATCAGCAAACCAGCAATTTCCTTTATATGTAGTAAGAGCTACTGCCAGTCTGAAAAAAACAAGCAATAAAGCTCGGAAAATAGGTTACAGGGTTTGCCATGGGTGCTGTAGGATTCAGGCCGCCAGCACGTCAGCGTTGCATGTAAGTACATGAAATCATTAGGAGCATACAGGCACTCTACCCATTCATTTCCATTTATTACATTTTTTGCCAAGGTCACGAACGAGTTTGCAATGAGGATGCAATGCACCACATGATAAGTAACAGGGCAGGCCTCATGCTAGCCCTCATGTTTTTGATACTGCTTTCTGACTGAAGCTCTTTTCAAAGTCAAATTTAGGTCAGTGTTCCTTTCTACGATATTCTACTTTTTACGAGCAGTGTTGTCAGAGCCACATGCTACAGCCCAAAAAAATCCATCACCTTCAGAAATTTACCATATGTAACCTAGTGCCCTGGTTTGAGTGAGAACAGAACTAATTCTGTTCAGTGGTTTTACTTTTCAGCTCAGTCTCTTCTAACTAACTGCACTGTCTGAAGTTAGCAGCCTGTTCTCACAGGCAGTGTCTGCTTCTAGCAGTGGTAACACCACATGATTAGAGTTAGACCTAACTTAATGTAAATTGCTTTTGTAAATGGCAGAACACTTCAGTAAATCACCATCTCTGGCAATGTAACTTAAATGAAGAAGAATTGAAAAAAATACTTTCAGATGAAAGTCACTATTATTTTAGTTTCCATTTCGGGAAAACAAGGTAGATGATATAAATAAGTATCACTACTGGCCTGTTAAGGTGGAGGGGAGGGGATAGAACAAAATCACAACTCCTACTTCACTTATTCCACACCACTGCTTCTGGAATAAGGCAATGTGCAAGTTGCTTGCAAAGCAACTGGCTGGCTACTCAGCAAGAGTAGATCAGCCTAGCTCCTCTGACATCAGCAGAGTGTTGTGACTCTGTAATTATTGCCAGGCTGCTTCTTCAACACGTCTACAACACTTTTGGCTAACTCTGGAACTACATACCAGTGAGCAGTACTGATCAGAACATTTTTTAAGTTGTGAAAATTTGAAAGTATCACCCAGGTTTGGTACTGAGCCCCTGTCTGTTTTCCCTCCCTCCTTCTCACATTCTACACAGGAGACAGGTTCCCAATTCCTTGCCCAGAGTCACACCACATCTTTTAGTAGTGTGGGAAGTAAAGACAACTTCTAGCCAACTCCCATAAACAACGGTCAATTCTTATTTTTCCAAGGCAAGAAAACTGCAGTTTCAAAAGCACTTAGCCTAGAGCATTCCTGGACACACTCCTCTGCACCTGGAGCTGGAAGAATGTTTGCTGTTGCAAAATACATTCTTTCCAGGCTTTAAATTTCAAGATGATGTGAATAGTGATAAAAGATATGAATTTGTCTGTAAGGAACTGACAACTACTATCCTTACGTCTGCAAGAGATTTACATACGTATATGGATACAGAGTTGAAGCATATGCTATATATTCCCACATGTGAAATATTTAACAGTCCATTCTCATCCCTCTCAGGAATCCAGCCATGGTTAGACAACAGTGTTAAGGAAAGAAAGGGACATTCAGAGATTGCTGGGGGAAGATTGAATTACATGACGTATTTCTAGTTAAACTAGCAATCATCTTTCTAGTTACATGCAAAATTGACAGGTCTATTTCTAGATTTGGCTTCTCCACTTCATGCCAGTGGATGCTGGATGCTAATGATAGTGTCATTAGCATCTCATGATGTCATCTGTATCCATACCTCCGAGCATGACTCTGAACAGACAGACGCCAAGGTAGCTTACAAAAATAACTAAGGAGCCGGTGTGTCACAGTGGTCAGTGTTTGGTAGTTCCCTAATCACCACTTCAGGTCCCATGACCTGTGAGATGCTTTCCGTAGTGCTAAAAGCCAAGGAAGAGCAGCGTGGAGGAGGCTGGAAGAAGACATTCACTGCAATGAAGATGCGTGCAGCTCTCAACTCAGACCATGAGTAATGAAGCTACAATTTCATCCTAAACTTAAGTCAAAATCAACTAAATTTACATAAGAGTCATTCTACTGACTTTAAGGTGATTCGGGTTAGGAATCTTTTAAAAAGTATAAAATTTGGCTCTCCAGGTCTGATGATGGCCCCCTGGTCCAAGATAAACAAAATGCAAAATACTCCGTTTTGTGTTTACACAGAACTGAGTCTCAGTCCTGGTGGGTGTGCAGACACCACCATAGTAAGAAAGACTAATAATAAAATCTCACTTATCCAAATTATTTTTCATTTTTTATATTTTCTTGTATAGTTTCGGAGTAAGAGAATACATGTTCCAAAGTGCAGTTCTAACAGTTGGTAAGGTACTTCTCTCTGTAAAACAGAAGAATAATTTAGTCTTCTAGGGTCACTCGAGTGTCCTATCTGAAATCAGATCAGACTACTGCACTTAGACTAGAAAAGGGCCCCAAAATGCATAATTCTTGAGAAAACTCATGCCTGCACTAGCTCATCAAGCTAGTGGGAAAGGCAAATGGGAAAGGGGAAGGATTAAATTATTTCAGTTCCAAAGAGAGGTACAGATGTTTGCAAATATTTCATGCTAGTAAGGGAGCGTCAAAGCAAAGACTTACTCTTCAGGCCAGCAATTCAACAATATTACCAGGTGTCTTATAAACCAGGAGAAAATATTTTATCAACATTTTCTTTGCTAAACTGCTAATCTGGATAAAAGACACATTTCACAGATTGATACGGTTCACAGCTGAAGCGTGCTGCCAAGTACAGTGCTAGAGATATATTCTCTGTGTTTTACAGGTACTTTTTATGATGGTAGCTAGACTATTTTTTTTCTACACTGCAAAACATACTTTCTTTGTTAAAAATGTTTAGAACCACTGCCATCTTCTCAAAGTATTTGACTTGAAATATGATAGCATTTTGGTTTTATGTATATATAATTTTGCACACTCACTAAAAATCTATCTTTTAAATGTTGCAGTTGGAATTATTTATCACTGGTAAATTCAGGTGACAATTTGCCACTAGCCCAGACCTCTTCTGGCAAGAACATCTAGCCAAAAAAAAAATTTAAAAATTCAAGGTCTTGCAGGTAGAAACTAAGACAGACGTTGCTCCCATGCAATGTTGTAAAAGTATTTGCAAATGATTTCAAAAGTTCTGGTTTCCCAATCTCAGCAAAGACCAAGCTTTGCTCATGGTTACAATCACCTTTTCCTGATAGTACTTAGCTCAAATGTTCTTTCTGTTCTTTATCATGATCCTAAACAAAAAAAAAATTTCCAGACTGTTTTGGTCTTCTTTTTTAACCCTTCTTTTACTTTGATTTTTCTGCTCCCCTTTCACAAGCTTTTACTGACAAGCTAACCCGGACTTGCTCACTGTCCCTTAGTGTACTACACGTTAATGTCTGGTTTTACTCTTGAGAATTATATTATTTCAGGTATCTTATAGATGAGCTTAAATTTGCATGCACTTTTGTTAAGAGAAAGGCTATGATCACATACAATCTTTAACAAAATATTGCTGCTGCAGAACTAATAAGCTGAAGGCATAAAATTGCAGGTCATTCTGAGGTTTGTGATGCTTCTTGGTTCCTGCAAAATCTGTTTCATGACAGTTAGCATGCCTAGCAGACAGCAGTAGGGAACATTTGACTCCATACAGACAGAATTTCTCATCCAGAGAACACTCCACAAGTACCCTCAGATACCATGTTGCAAAATGATTTCAAATCTCCCTTTTAGTCTATTTTTGCTCATAAGGTTACAGTGTCAAAATAATTTTCAGCAGCAATTTTCAGTCATCTCTCCCCAGAAAAACTTCTAAATATTAAAGAATGGTCTCCTCATACAATGGATTTTCTACAGATACAGGCTACCTGTCTGTAAATTCTTTTAATCTGTGCAACTGGTGCGCATGACATGACTAAACCCAATACTTTTAAGGAAGAAAGAAGTGTCTGTTAGGTTCCTTTTAACAGCCTTTTGAGTATGCAAGTCCCATTAATATTTCTGGGATACCAAAACAAGACCTGGCAACATATAGAAGGCAAATATTCAGGCATTTTCAAGAGGTAAAATATGGTTTTATGTTTCAGAACAATACAGAAGAAATCTCACCACTATGGAGACAAAAAAGCAATGGAGACAAGAGACAGAGACAAAGAAGTGTCTTAAATCCCTTTTTACTAAGTTGGAGAACAGATGATTGCACAGATGAGAACAGGAGTGAGAACCATGTTTCTGTTTGGTTTGTTTTTTGTTTTTTCCAAGAAGTGTAGTCCCCCAATAGGCACAATATAGTTTAAATTTTGTCTCGGGAGGCTGGTCATACAGCCAAGTCTGAAAAACCTTGCTGCAAGGCCAAGTTCCTCCCTTAGATGCACATACTTAGTTCTCATTGAGAAGACAGCCATAATACATCCCAGATTAGGAACTGATCCTTTTCTGTTCTCTGGTCTCCTGGTGGCTATTAATGCATGAACTAGTACTAGAACACCCTTTACTAATTGTCAAAGTTTCCTACTCACATGCCAAACTTGTGTGGAATTAATACATTTCAATGATAATGTTTCATTTTTCTTACTTTAAAAGTTTGCTACAAATTAACCCCTAATTTTGTGAAGCAAGCACACAAAAAATATGTATGCACAGACACCCTTAACCAGAATACTAACATAATATCACAAGAAATGGGCACTGCACGAAAGCATGCATGTATTTAAACTAGTCTCCATTAGTTCCTCTATCCCCCAGCTCAATAATACTATGAACACACTCCTTCCTGTTCTGGTGCTTAAGTGAGGGTAAATGGTACCTTGAGACTTGTATTTTACTACAGAGGCACAGAAACGTAGACATTTGTGATATTAAACATGTGCTCATATGGTCAGAATTACCATGAGACGTGGTTTTCTTGTAGCCAAGGAAAGCAGCATCCCCCTCTGTTTAAAAACTACGTTCACACAACTCTAAGAGCTCTGGCAAAACCTGACTGCAACAGACTCCATGGGGTCCAGCAGAGAAGGGAGAAGCAAGAATTAACACAGCCATACATCCAGGTTTATGTGTACCAACACACATGGTTTCCCAGTAGCATTCTCCTCAGAAAGCACAGTGTGTATAAAGCAATTCTGTCTACAGCTAACAACCAATGGGACTTGGGTCAGATTCAGCCTGAAATGTGTCACACAACTGATAACACACGGGCACTATGGCCAAATATCCACCATCTAGCCAAGCAGAGAACAGGATACCTCATCATCTGCAGTACATTCCCACTGTGCTGTGGACACTGCCACCATGTATCCTGAAGGAAAAGGTAGTAAGGGTATCTACTTGGTTTTGACCGGGGATCAAGAAGACTAACATTTTTGTAGACTTGAGAACAGTCATACTGAAAAACATCATTTTATTGACAAATATTAAAAAAAACCCCCAACAAACAACTCTCTAAATCTGCTCTACTCTCCATGTTCAGTACAGGAAAGCTCCGTTATAATCTCAGTTTCTGAAATTTTCCAGCATGAGTCACCATTTACTAACTCCAGTATATTCTTACAAGAAAATACTGTGGATGCTAAGAATGGCAAAGATTCTGACCATGAAATTCCAATTTTTAGTTATAACTATAGTCCCCAGGCTTGTATTTTGTTGGAAGCTGTCCCATGAAGGCTTCTCTGGAGACACCGTAAGAGCAGATCTTAGAACAGACAAGTTGGTTTCAATTCAAAAAAGGAAGAGATAGCATTATTTTAGCACTGTGAAAGGAATAAACCAATGTAAACTTCAGTCTATACAGAGTTTAGACATAAGGAAATAGCATTTATGCAACTATGCCATTAACAACCAAAGAATGAACTTTTGTGATCACATAATTTTCTCATGTGGTTTACTCAGAACCATACCAGAAACAAATGGTAGAAGCAGGTTCTAAACCCACAAAATTTCCAAATTTCAGTCCAAGAGCTTTAGCAAAATACTACGCCTCCTTTTACTAAACTAGATATGGGCCTGAGTATCCCTTCACTCTGAATTCAAATCAGATTCAAGGTCTGTTTTTATATGCTGTCTAGTCAGAATTTTTTATTTTTATTTCTCTTCATAACATGATAGCATAAGCTCAGCTCTGCTTTGGCAAGCAATTCTAATATGAAGAAAAGGCTATTTTTAAGGTCTTCCCACAAGGCTGGGAGGTAGCCTGCTGAGCTATATGATTTGTTGCCACTCTTTTTTTCCTTCTTCCAGCCCTATAGCTCTTTCTAGAAATAATCCATGCAGAGATTAGCAGTAATGTAGGAGCAGGTTTACACACATACTGTCAAAATGTGGAGCATATATTCAATTTGTAATGTCCTGATTTAATAGCATGATTATCTCAACTTGACAATTTTAATGTTATAACTTTGATGTTATGAAATGCCTCCAATTCTACAAAGGCAACATTTGCTATACAAACTAATTTTGCAAGTGATTGCTTTATAGCTGTAATAGTCCTCTTGACAGATCTAATGGTAATTTTCAAAGCTGAGGAAACATCAGTGTTTATTCCTTTCACCATTAATTTGAACAGAGGATTAAAAAAGAAAAAAAGGAATGTGTTTAGCTCAGTATCTCTCAAATTTCAAATGTATTTCTTTACAGCTGGCATCTTTATGAAAACCCTAAAAATTCATTTTTGAGAGTTCTCCCACAGGGGAGTGGAATATATGACCTCCAGAGATCCCTTCTAATCAAAATTTTTATGATTCAATAGATCAATCAATCTATTTATCTATCTATTAATACACACAACCTATATCCAAAGTCTGAGGATGGATGAAGTGAGAAGAGGTAGGTCTCTTCCAGAATGCAAGCTGGGATTATTATTAGTAATAGCGATAAAAATTCTCTCTGAAGATATCCAAAAGTGGTGTTTAGTTGTTCCTTAGGTTCCCATTTTAATTTGCCTTTTCCTTCTTTCCCTCAAAAAAAACTTTACGGTAATGGAAAGGAACCATTTATGATTTACACAGCTCAAGTGTAGGGTGCTGTAGGAGGACAGATTAGTGATTTTATTGCTGTGCCTCTCATAAAAGAATGAGACAAGATAATAATCCAGAGCTTTCATAGCATAGAAAAGGAGATAGTCTTCAAGGTGACCTATTTGGTGATTCTGAAACATTCAGTAAAAGAAGATACCCTTCTGAGCTGCGCAGTACTAAATAGGAGATACGTGATTTCTTTGTTACAAGTAGTTTATATGCATTGATTTTTATACCAGTTTTGATTAAGGCATTTCCTCACTGTTCTGTGTGCCGTGCTAGCTTTTGAGAGACATAAATCCAAAAACTAAATCAAATGTCTTCATGTCTGGAGGAGAATTCCCCAAGTTACTAAAACTTATTTCCTCTTCTGCTCAGGTCACTAATAACAATGTCACCACCCCAGTAGGAAAAGACTGGAAGCCTTTGCAGAATTGTACCGAAAAATCACCAAGTTAGAGTTATATTAGATTAGAGAAGGTGGAGAAGAGGAACAGTAACATTAAGATAGCAAATTAAAGACAACCTGCAACCCAATCTCATCATATTTAAGTAATGAATGTCATTATCAGTGTGATACAGAGAAACAGACTTTGGTGTCATCATGACTTAGCACTGGGTTAAGTTGCCTACTGAAGGCAATGGACTGCTCCCCAATTATCTTTGATGTGCCTGTGATCACAATCTGTAAGTCAAAATCAGTACATCTTCCCAGACACAAATTGCAAGCTAGTACAGACTATATCTGGTGGTTTATGCTGTCATCCTGACCCTGAGTATCTAAACACTATCATCAGGTAGTACCCCCCCAAGAGAGGAATACAGATGATGCATAAACTATGTATCATCATAAAAGAGCTGTGTGTTTCCCTAGTTGTGGCTGTTTATTTTTTTACTGTCAGTGGATTCATCTTGGCCTGATGATGCTGACACATTTTCACATGTCAAATTTCAGAGTGGCAAAGTGTTACAGCTGAGTAATGGTCACAGTGGGACTTCTGCTGCTGGCCTGCCTGAAGAAGCCTTCAGATGCTGTAATTGCACCAGCAAGTGATAACTTAAGGGCGTCTTCATAACTCTCTGACAATTTGTTCTGACCTTAATTGCCTGCATCATGTTTACACCCAGAACAGTTGACAGACTGGCAGTACACACTCCCTAAATATCAAACTTCCAAAGTGAGTTTGTGCCACATGAGTTCATCAGTGATTCAGTATTGTGTTTTATTGAATCTAAGGCTTGTTAGAAGACACAAGGAGGATTTCACATTCTTATTCCCTGCAGAAATCCTGCTCAGTCAGAAGTACAAGCCAATCTAGTCCTCAAGGAGAAATGAACAAAAAAAGAAAATGTTGTGGGAACCTATGAAAAAATAAATTTTCTGATGAATGACCTCCTCAGTAAATTATTTGTTCAAGAAATCTAGTGTAACATTCCTACATGGACCTGAGTCACAAAATCCATGTTCATCCATTTAGCTCCTGTCATAGACCAGAGCTCAAAAGCTGAAGTTTCTCAGGGGTGCCCCAAATGTACAGGAACCAACTTACTCAGTTCTAAATCAGGATCTGCATCCTAGACGAATAAACCACACACAGTTATGAAATAGGAAAAAAAAAAAAAAAGAATGCAATGCATTGTGTGTGGCACAAAAGAGCACAGGTTTTGTGGTGAGACAGCCGGGATATCTCCCCTTCGTATTTCCTGTCATTCTTTCTCACATGGGGCTCTTTTATTGATTACCAGCACACCTGTGAAACAAATGTTCAGTTAAAGAAAGAGAACCAGCACAAACATGCACATGAAAACACAGACTGACACTGGCATTTATTCAGCATTATAATCCTCCTCCAGAAACCAGTGCACGCTCTGCAACACAAAGCTATACAGAGAAGAGATTCTCTCCAGATTTTTTTTTTTTCACTCTTGCTCAAGACTAAACAGTTTACTGAGGAGAAGCAGGGCACTGTATGTTGGTTTCTGATTCCAAGACATGCAAATGCCATATTGCCTCTCTATACATGACTAACTGCTCAGACTTACACTGTAAACAGCAGTAGGTTCAAGAAGGGAAAAAAAAAGCCCATCTCCTACAGGTCAATGACAAAGACAGCCCACTTCAAATACTAAACTAAAATGTTTCTAACACTCTAAAGCTCTTTCTTATTACTTTGCTCTGCCAAGTCTACCCTGGGCAGTCATAAGTGCTGAATCACAACTCATCTTTTTATTTCTCCTTCTCCTTGCATCCTGCTATACTCACAATGCATCAGCATTCCTCAACAGGCAATAGGAGGTTGACTCACCCTGGCCTTCCATCGACTTTGACAGCTGACAGTCCTGAGAGGAGCCTGAGCTCAGGGGAGATTCTGGTCACAGCTCACTGAAATCCAGGAATGCTCAAAGGGTCTCGCTTAGGATGACTATTTATGGGGTCCGAGATAATAGTCTGCTATTTTCCACCAGTTGCACAAATCCAGAGCTTCCTAGATTTTTGGGTTCTAGTATCCCCTCTGCTTTGGGCCATGACTAGGCTGTCAGAAGGTCAACTGATTGCCATTATTGTTCCCAGGCAATAAGGAGAGGAGTAGGAGTCAGGTGCATTGAGGGGACACCTCAACACTTTGGTCCACTGTTTATGATCTATCCTGGTTTGTTAGGAGGTAACTGTCATCATTGTCCCCAAAGAGTAGGGGAAGCAGAAGCCAGGTACCTTAAGGAGTGCCTTAATGCTCTGGTACACTGCTGTTCACAGTCCACACCTGACTTTCCAATGAATTGCTATGTGACCCAGGGAGGGGGGAGTCACACCCTGTACCAAGTGGCCTATGAGTGGGGAAGAATTGTACCACCACACAGGGTCTGAAGATCTTCCCTTGTCACCAGAGCTCACTGTTACTCCGCTCCACACACTGGATGCCTCCCATCGGCCACACTCTGCTTTTTAATAAATGGTATATGATTTAAGTTTAGTAAACATGTCCATCATACTGATAATGGCATTGGAAATGGAAGGCTGCTTCAAAATGTTAGCTTCCTGACAGCCTCAGAATCACATGGACACTGAAAGATTCACAAGCTCCTAGTGCAACTCCCAACCATAGCATATCAGTTTCTGCTGCTTCTAGCAAGAAGATAGTTTCTTCAATGTGCTGGTTGAAAATAATGAGAAAGAAATTAAATTCCAAATTATTGAGCAAGGTAGATGATTGATACAGTTTTCTGGAAACAAGCAGTTTGCCTTTTCCATCTCCTGTCAAAACACTTTTGTCAAGATACAATCAGTGGACAACAAACCACCTCCTACATTTGGGATTTTCTTTTTCAGAAAATGGTGATTATATGATTTAAAAAGTGAAATGCAGGAAGAAAAGATAGACAGAGCTTGCCTTGAAAAAAAGAAAAGTATCTTTCAAAGGGACAGGACCTGGACAACAACCAGTTGTCTATCTGTGTTTTGCTGTAGCACTGCTTCTTACTGGAGATGACCAAGCATCATTCCAAAAGCATCAAGAGCTATCTCTAAAGACCTCAAAAGGAATGAAGTGTTTGAAAAGATCTCTTGCATTTCTGCTTCAGATAAGTAAATATGCTGTTTGTACAGAAAACTAAAGTACTTTTCCCATAGTGATCCAGTTTTGGTATTTAAAGTACACCATCAAGCCGCTTACAGAAGGAAGGGGATTAAAGGAACCACTGAACAAGGCATTAATGGGATTTCAGGTATAATCTATAAAACCTGGATCAGGCCTTCATGCAGCAGTTCCCAGATGGAGACAGGGGTTGCACTGCTAAGGTGCTAATGAAGCACATTACAGACAGCACATGACAAGACAGACAAACTAACAGGCTTTGCTACCCTCTGCAGATTCCTTAGTGCACCACAAGTTTCGGAACACTAATTTCTCTCAGGTGGGGTTAAGGAGAAGAAAAGTTGGGAACCATGGTCATAAAGGACAGGATTACGTAGAAATGTCACATAAATGTACTTTAGATTTCCCTTCTACATACTCACAGACCTTTAGTGGGAAAGGAGAATTGTTATTGTAAGAAATACAACGAAAGCTAAAGTCCATAAACATTTCCAATCCTAAGTTTCATCTTGAAAGCTTCTGAAATCATAGATAGAATTGTAGAATCATAGAATGGCTTGGCTCGAAAGGGATCTTTAAAGGTAATCTAGTCCAGCCCCTCTACAGTAAGCAGGGACATCTTTAACTGAATCAGGATGCTCAGAGCTCCATCAAGCCTGACCTTGAATGTCTCCAGGGATGGGGCCTCCACCACCTCCCTAGGCAAACAGTTCCAGTGTTCCACCAGTTCCACCAATCAGTGCACTTCATCTGCTTAGAAACTTTGCATTATCAGCATGCTAAAGGTGGCATTATAAAACACTTGTTACAATGAGACTGATTCTACACTATGGTTTTACCCACATGGATCTAACAGTTTGTATGTATCTCTTCCCTAAGGAACATCCCAGTGGCCAATCTCACATGGCAGCCACTTCCAGCAGAGTTGGAATACTACACAGTACAGGGCAATATGAAAGTCAAACACGATTACACAGCAGTGACAGAGTCTGTAAGTTCCACCCAGCTTAAATTGGATTTTTTCTTTAGCAAAGCAGGGTTAGCCATTACTCATAAACCATCTGAAGTTTCTATGCATGGTCAAGAATGATCATACACAAAACACATGGTGACCAGTCACATCACATGGGGACAGTTGTAACTGGTGATATGGGGGCTATAAGTCCGGGTTTGTTACTAGTTCATAATACTGTTGAGTTCTGCAGATTCTATCATACAGATGTTTCTATATCTGGCATCCGTTCAGTCTGCATGTATACTTATCCACCTCCACCTGTCGCTTAGACAAATCAGGAACAGGAAAAAAAAAAAGCCAGACAGCATATAAATCCATCTACACTGAATTACAGTAGAGCTAATATTAAATGCTGTGCAATGGAGAGATACTTTAGATTTCAAAATGGAACATCTCTCACCCAGAGTAGCAGAGAAACCAGGCCACAGCAGAAACAGAAAAGCTGAACACTTTTCCATGTTTAAGCACAGCAGATACCAGTGGGATACAACATTACAAAACAAACCCAGTAAGCATACTGCTATCTACTCAACCCTACCATCAGTCAGTATTGACTCCCAGTGCTGGTCTACATCGCCTATTTTCTTCAAGTCTTTCTTTTGAGGTCCCTGTTTCCTAAAACACAATGGCATCAAAATCTCACAGTTTATTGCAAGAGTATACAGATGGGGCCCCAGAGGAAGCTCTTACTGAGTTGAATAAATCAAATTTTTTTTTGCATAATAAGAATTCTGAAACAGTCCAGTGCTGAAAATGTCCAAGACAATTAAAAATTCATTATACTCAAAGGTAATATACTGCAGTTTTAGAAGAAAGATAATCCTTAAGCTCAAGGATAAAAGTTTTCTCTGTCTTAGCATTATCACACATGACCTGGTAGTACGTGAATGGGACAGAGTGATGGTCCTTTCTTGTCAAATATTGCATTCGCACTGGTACATTTTTTTTTCATATGTGGATATAAGTAGGAGCTAGTGTGGGTTTGGGCTTTCCTATAAGCTTTAGAGTTATGCAGCCTTCTGAGTTGAGATGTTTGCCATACTACATTCTCATAATGAACCACATACAACTCCTGTCTGTTTGTGATATGGGGGAGAGCACCAGTTATTCATAATGACTATGTCCTGCACAGCTGCAATTCCAAGATTTTCTTAGAACTGTAACCAGGACATAGAGATGTGTAAGAGAAATACTGTGTTTGGTTAAGAATTAAATATGAATGGAAATGGCTGTTTGAGAGAGAAAGCACCAGAAGAAACAGCAGAACAAGGGTTAAAATATAACCTACTGAAGAAAGCAGTTCCCAGTCAACCACACTGAGGAATGTGTCAAACCCAGACAACAGTGCAGTGTGATAAGACCACAGCAGAAATGACTCATTAATGGAAGATGACCTGAGAACAGGAGAATGCGTTGCAACAAGGCTACAGAGCACCTTATACACCATTCCCTCCTGTTGTCACAACAGGACAGTAATAGCAAAACACTATTACTAAATGGACATTAAATATTTGTCCAGAAACTACTTCATTACTGTGAATCAAGAAGAAACTCAGATCTGTGCTAGGACTCAGTAGTCAGTGTCTCTGGTCCAGCACCAGATGACTCAGACACGCTTGGGGCTTGTAACTGCAAGTAAGAGTGTAGAGTGAAGACGATCAGTAAGAAAATAAGTAAAATCAACTTACTCAGAGCTTTGGCATGTAAGTTTCCCCTTCCTTTTAGATCTGATTTGTTTTACTACATAACTTAACAAGTTTCTCTTGTATAAACCTCTATACTACCACTGTATGGCGAGGTCCACAAGAGTGACCCGTCCTGTAAGGATTTAAGAGAGTTCAAAAGCCTTTATACCAGATAATAAAGTTGTCTAGAAGTTAATAATAATCAGTATAATATTATTAACTTCCTTTTCCATTAAGGACTTTTTCTTGTAACACAGATTCCTCAACACTTCTTGGACAATGGGAAAGAGCAGAGCTTTTCCAGCTTCTCGAACCCAGACTGCAAGTAACTGTAGATGGAACAAAAGAACACCTACCAAGCAGGCTGAAACACTGATTGCTTTCAAGCTTTCATCAGCTGGCTGGGTTAATTTACAACCATGATATGCATTCATGGGAACAAACCACTCGTTAGTGGTGTGAACAAGGAGGTTCTGAAATATTGCATTAGTTTTAAAACAACAGCTATTATTTTAACAGCAGTCATTTTCCAGTTACTGTGGAAGCACACCCTCTAACGTGACTTGAAGACTGAAGAGTGTAAGAACGTGGTATTTCAGGACGTTGAGCATCCAGGCAAGCAACCAAGCATCATGGAAAAGCTGCCAAAAGCCTTCTTGGGAGTTTATGATGAGAAAATAACAAAGCTCTTCAAGAAAAAAACTGGGAGGTCCTCTTACTCTGAAAGTCACCATGCAAAGGTTAAACATGGAAAACTCTTAATGAGCACTGTGATTGTTTTCTGTTTGACACAGAGAGTAATAGAAAGCAGATGTTTCTGAATAGCCACCTTTGAGCGAAGGAGAGCAGGGATGGAGGAGGAAGAAAGGCAGTTGGACATAAACACAATGGCTTCAGAGTACAAATTTATTTACAGTATGTACACAGCTGAGGAGCAAAAAAAAAGATGCAGCAAAAATATTTTCCAGGAGGGACCTAAGGCATACACTTAGCTTTACATTGTGCATATTAGCAACAGATAGATGTTAAACAGATGTTTGTTGTAAAAATGCCCATAATAATACATCTCCACTTATAAGCTTAAGGAATAACTGGGACACATATAAAATTTAAAGAAGAGGAATACATGATAGAGGAAAATGTTCCAAGACAGAGTGGTTAAGACCAAAGAGATGGGTGTCACTCAGCAGCCCAAATGCAGCAATAAGATTGAGTGCTACTCTGGAAGATGGAACGACATGGTACAAAAGGCCTGAGTGGTGAAATGTATCTGTATTGCCTAAGGAAAATAATAGTTTTGAACCCTAAAAGCCTGCAAAGATTCCAAGCCCTGGGAGCAAGACAGCAGATTAGCTTCAAGAGGACAGTCCTGATTGTGTATGAAACACAACTCGGAGATCTACCTGGATCTCAGACTGGGACTGAAGCCAATGCTAACAGTTTCAAAAGCACTGACAGAATAAAGAATGAAATGTATGCGCTTGTAAATATGAAACTGTATCAACGGAATGTTTATGTGAACAGTCATTACTGAAATGCTAGATTTTATAAACTATTGCATATTTAAACATTTTTTCATTTGCCTTGGCTTCTATTTTTGTTGGATCTTCTCTGAATTCTGTTAAGATTTGTATGAGGTCAGGAGTAGTCGTAACATTTATGAGAAAAGGAGGTAAGGAATGCTGATCAAATGTTGAAGGAATTCAGAAGTTCATTTCAAGAGTAAGAATGTCTCTAAAACTCTCATTTGACATTTCAGTATCTTACTCAACAGGACTCCAGACTCCTGAATGATTGATTCCTGCATGCCTGCTAGGCAATGGCTAGAGCTTTAAAGTAATAAAATCTCTGTGAGGCTTTTCCATTCCAAGTTCAATTTTAAACAGAAAATATTTGCATGATTTTCATCTTTTGCTATTTCTTAATTTATAGACAGTGCAAAAATGTTTGGTTAGTTTATGGCCAGTTTTATAAGCATCAGAAGATGTCACAAGAAGGATTACAAAGCACATTGTACTAGAAAGTCATTGTATACTCAGGGTCTGAGAGATACTTTTGCAGTTCCTAAGAGCCCAGAAACTTGCAAGATATCATTTCTTTTGCCTCCCTTTGCCACTCTTGCCCCTTTTGCTTTAATACTTCTGAAACAAATGAGAAGGAAGAAAGCATGTAAAATATTATTCAATGGATTCTGTTCTGCTCACAATAAATATGAATAAAGAACTGAGCACCTATCAAAGCAATGCACCGAAATCATCTCAGAGACACTTTGTGTTCTGGCCTGATGTTTGAGATGACCCCAGGAATATCAGCAAAGAACCAGGAACAAGGTGCTAGAATCTGACTGCAGAAGTGCAAGATGAGTATCATAAGTGTAGTTTCTGGAGGTGTATCAGTGGATTTGAAGAACAGAGTCAGTGGGTGAAACAGTGCTCTCAGTGGGTAACTTCAAAGCAAATGTATAGAAACTAGATATCCCAGAAGAAAACAAAAGAATGAAACTTCCTTTTCTACAGGGGTTTATAGATATATAAAATTATCAGACACATACAGGATACACAATCTCATTACAAGTAGAATATACTGAACATGACAGTTTCTGCTTAAGAACAGATTGCTCACTAACAATAAAAGCCATATTGAGGTTACATAGCCTGACAAGAGAAGCAACTAAAGCAGGAAGTCATTTGTCATCCAGAGGAAGGCACTGTGTACTCTGTTTTGTGACAAAGAGTGAAAACAAACTGAAATGTTCACCTAGAGGATGTCTAGAAGTGAAAAACACTTTATACACATGTATGTAATGAGATGGTTCTCTTAGGAATCAAGATCAGGAAAGGAATTCTTTTCAGGAAAATTATATAGACACATTTTTGAGCATTGAAAATTAAGGTCTAGAGAATAGGAAAGATCTTATGTAAGGAGTCACATAAAGTCAAGGATAGACAGCCAGTTAAAAAACATGAGGGTTTAAAGGAGTCCCTTTGGAAAGCCTTTTTCCAAAAAGCAAGTATGTATTTAGTATCATACCAGTACTGTTCATTATGAAGACACAGGTGGTGTGTCCACATCTGCATTTTAGTTCAAATTAGAATTGCACATTGCACTTTTTAAGTAAATGTTGTGATTGACTGTTGAGTATGCTTAGGTTCACCCAGACCTCCTGAAACAGATGTCATGGATTTTAGCTGAAACCTTACTCCAAAAGCATACCTGATGCAACTGAACCATTACTGAATGCCCATTCTAGAGAACACACTACAGCAAAGAAAACCTTGACTAGACATTTCCATGTGTCTTAATCCATGATCCCCTCAGATTTTTCATTAGTTCCATATTGTGTTCCTTTCATTTAATGACCTTTGTCTTAGCTGACAAAATAAACTTTCTCAGCTTTCACTGAGTTCTTCTTCATGTTTTCTTGAACGATTCATCAAACATGCATGTATATCCTGCAGCTCAGTTACTACTGCCAAAAAGCTTTATAACTTCACTTGTAAATCCAAGGGTGGAATATAAACCAAACATATGAAACCTTTTACTTATATGTTTAGAGAAGTAAACTACTGCCTGATGGCATAATTTTAAAAGGATCTTGTTAATGTTGTGTTAGGCCACCCACCATCTTGAATGCATGATTTTCAGTTATTTAAATATAATACAAAACATTTCCTAAATGCTAAGCTTTTATGTTTGCCATTATTTTGGCCAGAAATAAAAATTCCATCATAGAAACCAGAATTTGCTTGTATGTACTGATCCCTTCTTAGGGGTATTTGGGATCCATGGTGATCTTATCAATGGATTCATACCCTCTGACACACAGAAGAGAGCAAAGCGTTGCCCTATGGACTACAGGTTTAACCATGATAGTAATCTGAAAAATGTTATAAAATATCAAAGTTATGCAAACAGCCCACTTTGGGGGTGTTTTATAATGTCAGCTAGAAAAGAAGGTTGAAGTTCCAGGTAAATTTTCCTAGTGGCAGAGATTTGTTAATACTGGCGCTCTACCTTTAACAATCTAGTCTGCCAACTTTTCCTCATGCACATAGTCTCACTGAAGCAATATTACCAAGTCTCATAAATATCTGGATATTTGATAGTTTTCCTAAAGCCTCAGATCATAGTTAAATTCCTGCAAGAATTTCAACTTTCAATTTAATTTTGCTTCTTAAGATAGCCTGAAGCAATACTAAGTGAATGATTTCTGAGACTGAACCAGCCAAAGCAACGAATAAGCACAATTCATTTTATAATCATGATTTTAATTCAGTTCAGAAGTTCCATTCATGGCTTTTTAGCGCTTCAAAATGATCTGTTAAAGCTGATTGAATGATTCATAGGAATAAGAAATGAACGGTTTGCTTTTATACCTCTTTATTCTACTGCATAGAACCTCTACAGAATGACTTGATCTGAAACTACGTGGCAATACAAACGGAAACTTCAGTCACCTTAAAAAAGGGATTGCTATCATAGCAGTATTTCACTCCTTAATGCTCTGAGCTATTTTTCACTCTCTCCAAAGCTTGATGCAAATGTCTTAGCTAAAGTATTTCTATTTCAACTTCATCAGTCCTTCCTGAGTCCTAAGTAGAGATTAGATAATTGGTATTTCCAGCATAAGAAAAATTAGAATCTTAAACCAACACCTACTCCCAATAGCAAGACACAGAGAGAACCTGCAACTCGCATGCTAACAGCAGTGTATCCTTGCCAGTTAGCATTGTAACTGCAACAGTCTGTCAGCTGAGAATACATGACCAAATGCCTTTGTGATGTGATACCATGAAGATCCTCAAAGACAACAATACACCTTTGCATGGGGAAGTCTGTTTCTGACTACTCTCAAACTGGAATTACCCTGCTATAGAAAGAGCTTTCTGACCAAGGCTATTTAGATGACCATACACATAGAAGATGGTCTTTGTACATTATTTAATTATCTCAATGGACTAAAGGGATTTCACTATTTTGACAGATATAAACCTTCACTCAGTCTACAGGTAACTTCAGCTGCAACATGGGAAAATATCTGCTCTGGGAACTGAGTAGCTTAACATGCAGAAAAGGCTTGATGAATTCTGCAAAGCAGCTCTGCATCCTGGTTTGCAAAATATAGCTGCTCAATATGGTTAATTAGATAAATAGGTATTATCATTTTGAGAAATACAGGCACAGAATAGTCTTTAGACCCTTGAGTTCCTCATGTAAATGCAGAGTCCAGCTGCCCTGTTCTTCTCACTTCTGTCATCCTAGTTGCCTCATGACCACTGACAAGTTCCCTAAAATTTCAGGTGATTATGAAAAGATGTAGCTGTAATTTTTAGAATTATTTTTCACACCTCTTATCTGAAGAGAAGGTTTCATTATAAAAGCCCTGAAAGATTGAAAAAAAAAAAAAGAGAAAAGAGAAAAGAGAAAAGATTAATTACTGCTTTTAAGCCTGTCTTGCAATTAGAATTTTTAAATTGTTATGATTAGGGTAAACAGTGCTTCCTATGATATGAGTTTGTAAAATACCTTATGGATGGTTTTTAAGCAATACTGGAGCTGAGATGTTAAAAAATAACAACCATTATAGTAAAAGTTATAACAATCCTAACAGGGCTTTTTCACTGTAGATTTTCAAGAAAATCCCTATAGTTAATTCAATCAAAAGTGTTTAGAGTTTTTAGAAATGAAATAAAATGTCAGACCTGTGACTTTCAGATGGCTACAGTCTGCTTCCTCTCAATCAGTTCTATAAAGTCCCAACTATTACATGGAAGACAGTCTGTGCTTCCCCACTAAGGTAAGATTTTTTTGCTGTTACTGAGCATGCCAGTACTGAGATGCCCAAGAGGAGCAAACAAGGATGCTTCTTCAGGATCCAAGTTAACAAAAGTCTACTGGCATTCTTCATACAGTAATCTCAAAGCAAATTAGAAGAAGTTGAAAAGCAGGAGCTATGGACTCATGAAAAGTTCAGCCCTTTCTGGTTTGATCCTGACTTTTTTTTTTTTTTTGGTCACATGCTAAACTGTTACATTTTGATCATTCAGATAAAAAGGACAAACTGTTAAATTTTAAAGCTCCACAGTACTGAATTACAGGACAAATGTTAACATTTAACTCTTATTAATATGACAAAACAAAGGTATACATTACATAAGCTTTTCATTGTTTAAAATGTAGCGTTACTGAACAAACTTTAAAATTGCTGGGTTTCTGTCAGGAAAAAAAAAGTAAGTACAGAGAGGTACCATGTTATTGGGTTAACATATGGAAAGTGTTATATATGAGGATCAACAATGATTGAACTATTTTTGTTACAGATTAATGCATTCAAACAGCAAAAGATTTGTGGTTTAGTATGTAGAGAAATAATATAAGAAAAAAAAATGTCTATATCTTTTTGGCGGGAGACATGAAACAAAAGAAAATCGCATCAAAAGCCAGGAAGTTATACTTAAAAAATTCCTTAGTAAAAACCACAGAGTGATCTCTTATTACACTCTTTCATAAAGCTGTTGGAAATGGCAATACCTGACACATCCATGGATACAGTAGGTATCAATTAAAATAGGCCAGGTGGGAAACGAGGGCTCACATGGAGGGCATTTTGTACTAGATCCTTGGTGTTGGGTTCTTCACATGGGACTTGCAGCACTTTTCAGAGTTCAAGGTTTAATCTGACAATGTAACTGCCTCCTTTCTATTGGAAGCGATACTTGAAATGTGGGAAAGAAAGGGGAAAACCTAGTTCAGCTCTTCCATAGCCTCAGTAATCCATCTTCCATCCAACTCTTCCATTCCCCTTGAGTACAAGCACTACTGCCTCATAGGAAAAAATGGTATATTGCGGTACAGGCAGAGTCACATGAGTACCTGTACTTCATGCATCTTCAGCATACAGTGGAGACTTAATCTCCTCCCCTGCATAGGATTTCCAGGGTCCATGAGTTCCAGGGTCCATGAGTCTACAGAGCAGTTCTGCTGTAACTTTCAAAGGGGAAGCAGCAAGCAGGGAAAATAGGAAAAACCTAAGCAAATATAAATTTGTTGGATTTCCCATCACTTTGGAAAATAAACCATGAGGAGACCAAAGTGCATGAGGAGACTTAGCATCTTAATTGCCTAGATGTATCAAGATGAGGAAATAACTTTTCCACACAGAATCTGGATTCAGGGAATATAAGGAAGCAGTCACATGAAAAACATGAGTTTCCTCATAATTACCATAACAACCTTATAGCACAGCTAACCTTTAAATCACGGTGAAAAGATGGGGGGAATATTGACGGTCATAAAAGGCCCTCAAAAATAATTTCACTTGTTAAAAATGATCAGCTTCAGTTTTAATTGTTTTCCATTTTAGTTTTTGTTGTTTGGGTTTGTTTTTTTTTTTTTTCTGTTTGATGTCACCATCATTAACCTGGAGCCATAAAACACATTCAGCATAAAACCATCTACAAAAGAATTTCGTTCTTTGTCCACTGGGAACCTGACCAGTTTCTGGCAAGAACAGTCAATAAGTGCCTTTGCATACCCTCTGCCAAAGCAATTTAGTTGCCACTGTAAGTAGGAACCAGACACTAACTTCTCACAAGCCCTTAATAAGAGGAAAGCATGTGTGTTTTACTCCTGTGTTTAAAAATTACTTAATAGGCATTTTCAAAATCTATGGTTGAAATTTGGACCCTAGGAAATAGTAGATTTTGAAAGACAGAGATATCTTTTCATAGAGATTCTGAAAATGCTTCTATATACCAGATCAGTCCCAGTTTAGAAGGGGGTTGCCACTGATAATGATGATGATAAGTAATAATAATGAGTTATAAAAGAACTGTAGCTTTTTCTAGTAGCTCTGTCTGGTCAGGCCAGGTGGTGTAGGGCTCTGGTCTGGGCAAAGTAGCTGCTTGGGTTCTCTGGTCCAGGACTGGCCACAGGGAGATGCCATGGGCCAGGTGTTTGCCAGCTACCAGCTGCTGCAGCCATTGCATTCCTGTGGGCATTACCTTCTCTGCATGGGTTTTATTTTTATTTTTATTTTACCACACCCCTTTCTCTAGCTGTTCTGGCAGCCTTCATTTACCTTTTAAACCCCATGAAATGGCTTCTTCAGGCAGTCAGTTCCAGCACCTTCTGTGGCCTCTGTCAGCTCCCCTCAGACCGGCTGTCTGGGAATTGTGAGGTGCTTTGTGACTGGTGGGTTCTGGTCCTTCAGAACGCTGTTACTGCTGACTTGAGTCAGCCAGTGGTCTCTGGCAGACTGGTCAGGGCAAGTGGTGTGGGGCTCTGACTGGCCAATCAGGCCAAGTTTTGAAGGGCTGTTGCTGTCATGCAGGGCATGTACTGTAGAGCTGTGGATAGCTGGTGGGGACAAGTGGTGTAGCGCCTGGCTGGCTGAACAGTCAAAGTTATGTAGGGCTCTGGCTGGCCTCTGTCTGGGCGATCAGATAAAGCAGTACTGGTCTCACTCTGTTTAGCAAGACCAAATGGTGTAGGGCTCTGGCTGGCTGGTGGAGCCAAAGTGGTGTATGGCTCTGGCTGGCCAGCCAGCCAAAGTTGCGTAGGTTTCTGACAGTTTAGCTGGGCCAAGTGGTGTAGTCATCTGGCTTCTGGTCCAGGCCAAGTGGTGCAGGGCTTTCTCTGTTTGGAGGGGACACATGGTTTAGGGCTCTGTCTGGCCGGTCAGCCAGTATGGTGTAGGGCTCTGGCTGTTTGTCCATCTAAAGTGGTGTAGGGCTCTGGCTGGCCAAACCACCACCAGCCATGTATGGCTCTGGCTTGCAGAAACCAAATCAATTTCATACTCCCAATAGCTGTCCTTCACAAGGCAGAAGCTAGAATCGGAAAAATGTTGATTCCTGTGGTATAGGCAGAGCAGTGGACTGAGCTGTAACAAAGGCTTCTGCACACGTATAACCCTGTCCTGGGTTCAGCTGGGATGGAGTTAATTTTCACCAGAAGCTGGAAGGGGGCAACAGCCAGGATAGACAACTGAACCAGCCAATGGGATATTCGATACCATACTAATAGTCATGACATGTCTACTATATGGTGCTCGATCTGGAGCAGTACTACGGGTTCTGAGCTACTCTGGTCTGTGTGGTTTACATAACTTTATAAATTGTGTCATTACTATTATTGTTATTACTGTTGTTTACTTCTCCTTTTGCATTGTTCTATTAAATTCTCCTTATTTCAACCAATGGAGGTTTGCCTTTTTCTCCCTCTTGTCCTTCCCATTGCCAAGGTGAGTGGTGCAGTGAGCAAGCAGCCACATGGTACTCAGCTCCTGATTGGGTCTAAACCATGACGAATTGCAAAATGTTTTATGCTTTTAATGGTCTGGAGCTTTTTCTGTGTTATGCAGGACACACAGACACTTGTCTAGACTGTATTGCATCAGTTTCTCTAGGAGGAACTGTGGGAAGCTGTATTGAAAGCCTAAGAGAAATACAGATGGACAATGTCCACTACTCACCCCACATCAACCCAAGCAGGTTACTTCATCGTAGAAGGCAAGCAGTTTTGTTAAGCACTATTTGCCCTTGGTAAATCCATGCTGGCTTTTCCCACTCAAATGCTTCATTTGATTTGTGAGAACCTCCAGGAAGATTCGTTCCATACCTTTCTCATGGACTGAAGTAAGACAGATGGTCATGTAATTTCCTGGATCCTCCTTTGAGAACTTCTTGAAGATGGGGGTGACATTAGCCTTCTTCCAGTCTTCTGAGATGTCCCTCAATCACCATGACTTCTCAAAGAGCATGGAGAGAGACTTTGCAATTACGTCAGCATGACTGTAAGCATGACATAATTTCAAGCAACTGACGAGAAATATGAGAGGATTATTCTGTGTTAGTAAAAAACCTAGTTAATCAAAGCCACGTCACCTCATGGGTCAAATTCTTCTTGCATTTTTTAATTATGATTTTATACATGCAATACTGCATTTAAACACAAAAGCAGATTCCAATCTGTGATGAAAACAGGATTTAATTTCATCAAGGTCACTGACTTGCAGGAGGTGTAATTAAAAATTTTGTGTTTTCTTACCTGTTCTTGCAAAGCCCAAACCTTCAATGAAACCATCTACAAAATGCTGCAGTGTTGTAATGAGCAGAAATGGGCTTGGAAAATGCGACACATTTTCAGTCATTTCACTCCTTCAGCATAAGCACATTTACAGACATATCTCAATGGAGGACATGATCCAACAGCTGTAGAGATACAAGACTTCAGTAAGCAGAGTTCATTCTGATCAGAGGTTTTAATTTGAAACATCAGCAGCTCTGTTCCAGTAGCCTGCTTACACATGTGCAATTTAGCATAAACACAGCATTGAGAGGCACAGGATTCAGCTTGTTGTGCAAGCTCAGGCACCAATTTTTCCCCAGCCAGGAGAAAGACATCTTGTTCCCCTCCTCCTTCCTCCCACCTCCAGCATGGATGCTGACCCTGCTGCTCATGGAAGCTCTTACTAAGTAAATTTAAATTACTAAAACTGCAGTAGATTATCTTTTTATTTTTAATTTTTTCTGCTTCCGGATATGTTTTAGAGAGTTCCAGCATCATGCTAGCAGTCCAACAGACAGCACTGGGGGCCAGTGACATCATTGCATGGGTGGGAATCACTCAAAGGAGGGAAATGAGCCGTACCCACAAACACACAAATTCAGAGCAGTTATGTCCATTCACCACATTTTGTGAAACTACACCCTCAGTGGGCAAAGCAGCCCTGTTTTGGGACCTCATCTGAGTCCAGAGATGACAAACCGGTGTATAAAACCTAGCTAAGACCCAAAACTAGGGTCAGTGTTCCATGAAACAGTAACAAGAACTGTGTTGAGTGTAGCAACAGGATTAATAATTGCCATCCCATTAGTTTCCCATTTTGCATTCTAGATCTCAAGAAAATATATATAGACAACAGGAGCCAAGAGCTCTGCTTTGGGATCAAGATTGCGTGGAGTAAAAAACAGCTGGGGGAGATTACTGTAAGACATTTTATATGTGACTCTAGAAGCCACAGGTCACTCTTATGTCAGTCTGGTGTGAAACAGCCCCTGTGAGAGCTTAGGGCACAGGTTGGGATGGTCCAAAACCTGCCCATTAGCATTCAGTCAGGAGACAGACACGACTACAGCCTCAATAAATAGCTTCATAATAAATCACGTGGAATGGGGGAGACCCAGGGACAGTCCCATTTCGGCAGGCATTGCTGTGAAATACTACTTAGCAGGGACCACCAGGGCTGACAAGACCATGGAGAAGATCATGCTGATGCTGGGAGCAGTCTAGGGAGGCAGTGTATTCCCCTGAGCCCTGCTGCAGGATTTTTCCTCTCGTTTGTACAGGTGTGAATGAGGGGTTATTCCACTGAAATTTGTTACTAGAAATCACTGCAGATTCACTTGTACAAAACTGCGTCATGGACAAAAAAAAAACCCCAAACCACATACGCTACAGATGGCCAAGGAATGGGAATGAAAAGGGAGTCAGGTATGAGACCAAAATTCCTCTAGTGTCCCAATAAATGTATATGTCCTATTGGAAAATCAACCTGTTTAAACTCTATCAGAGATGATGGTTTACACACTGTCTGAGGCTGATTTCCCACAGTTTTCCTTCCTGTTATAACCTATATAATATATGTGAGGTTATAGTTGGGGCCTTGACCTCTTCTGTGGCATGTAACTTTACAGATGGTTAAAGTAAAACCAAATTAAAATGGTAAGTATCCTATTTTGCTCTAGTTTATCCTTGCAAGGATGGATCATGACCTGAGACTTGAGAATTTCTCAGCTTGGGAATGATACAGCAAAAGACTGTGTGACAGGGGATCTTGGGAAAGCTCAGTATCCTGCAGGTTAGAGGAGATAAAGCATGCCAATCTTAATATCTAGCAAATATAAATGTACTATACGAAATACATTGTTCATGTTACTCTAAATCGCAAAATCACGGAATAGTAGGGGTTGGAAGTGACCTCTGGAGATCATCTAGTCCAAAACCCCAATCAAGAACAGCATTTCAAGTAATCATTTTATTATCTATCCACAAGTCATTCTTTATTAAAAAAATAAATTGAAAAAAAAATGAGGAAATAATTATAGCTTGTAACAGACTGCATGCACTACAATTCAGAACTGAATTCTGACCAAAAAAAAAGCCTCTCTTGAACACCAATCAACACTTTAATGGCAAGCCCAGCCTCAAATCATTTCCTAATATCTATTTGTGGGAATAAAAGCATGCAATGAAAACCATGCAGGGGATGGTATCTTGACACAGGCTCAAAACCAAGAGTAGATGGGCCACACAGGAAAACATCTGATTGGTTTAGGACCGTTGGAAAAGTTATTCAAAATGTTTTGATACAAACACTGCGGAAACTCTGGAAAATCCTGGAAAATATTTCTGCGGAGATTTTAGACTGACCCAAATAGGCACCGTTTCTATAAATATTTCAGTGTAAATGTTGATATTGCTTGGATGAGGATTAAGCTGAAGTGAATAAAACAGTTGCCATCCCAGGTCTCCTGGACATTCCCATTCCCATGGCAAAGATGACAGAAGATGGCCAAAGGCTTGTGCTTATGCTCTCCGGCAGCATTCCTGGCAATCCCTGTGGACCACAGACAGCTAGCAATGCTGACTGTGTCAGCCATCCCAGTCTGATCTGCCAAGGTGTGCTTGTTGACACCCACTGAACTGAGTGGGGTGACCCGTGGCTACTGGCCTTGCAAGATCTTTTTTCTTTCTGTGACATCAGAGCTATTGTAGTAGGTATTTAATAAGAAATTTATCCATCAATGTCGGTTGGTGGTAGTAGTGGGTACTTTAACTGTAGAATTACCACTGTAGGTCAGAATTCTCTCAACAGAAACATTCAAGTTTGTTTCAATGCTACTTTTGTAAGTATTTCTGCCTTCTGAATCACAGAATGATAGAATCGTTCTGGTTGGAAGAGACCTTTAAGATGAAGCCCAACCATTAAGCCAGCACTGCCAGGTCACCACTAAACCATGTCCCTCAGCCCCACATCTACATGTCTTTGAAATCCCTCCAGGGATGGGGCAGCCTGTTCCAGTGCTTTCCAACCCCTTCTGTGAAGAATTTTTTCCTAATATCTAATCTAAACTAATTGATTGTGAATATTACAACTTATCAGCTTTGAATATTACATTGCATATGTATTGTCAGCACTTGTGATTTTTTATTATGAATTCTGACTTCCCTGTGATTACTTATGTTGTACATTCCATCAAGCTGGTCTTTGTAACAGCTGCTCTTTACACTCTCCAATATAATTCTGGAAACGTTCAACTATAAATGGGCTCAGAATCCAGTATCCAGATACTTTTGATAAGAACGCTAAATCTGAGTAAATAGTACTTGCTTTGTATAGGTGATGCATTCTATTTCTGATGATTCTGCCTGCCCTCTCCATACACTCAGTACAGCAGAGTTGCTTTCAAGAAGAACAACTTTCCAGAACTTGGGACTGGGAAAAACTGTTCATTGTAGGATCTGGAAACTGGGAACAGAGTCAATGCTTTTTGGCACTTTATTGACAAAAAGTGTTTAGCAAGTAGGCTGATGTGAGTACTTGCATTAAAAAAAAAAAACAAACCCGTCCTTCTCCTGTTGGGTGCTTTTCTAGTATGAGGAAGGCATAATGGGATCCAACACAGGCAGAACACAGCTTAACAGTATTGCACTAGAAAATTTTGAATTTGCTGGCAAATATTAGTTACATCTAAAACAAGTTTCTCCATCGCTGCAGAAAGTTCTTAATTAATCTTGAGAAACAATCCTAATACAAAACCCATCACGCCAGAAGTGCAAGCGTTCTGCTAGGAGGATGTGCATACAAGGGGGCGCGGTAGGTCACATACGGTTGCAGCAACACCAAAGCCGAAGGAAGAAATAACCTAACCGGTTTTCATTCGCAGCTTAAAAACTCGGCGCAGGGGCAGCTGTTTTAGCAGCTTACGCTAAGTCTGGCAGCGGAACGTCCTGCAACCGAAAGGCAAAACTTGCGAATCTTTCAGCGCAAACGCTATTTCCCTGTGATGGAAAATCACCCCAGAGGTGCCACGGCGGGGGGGGATGCCTGCGAAGGTCTAGCCCGCCGGACAGCGCCGGCCGCTGCACGGAACAAGCCCCCAGCGCCGGCCGCGCCTGCCCCGGGGACGGGGCCGTACCGCCCGCGGGGCTAACACGGCTTTCCCCAGGGCGGACACCGCCGGGGCTCCGTGCCCCCGTCTCCCGGGCTGCAGCCTGCACTCCTCCTGTCTGAGACGAGCCGGCGGCGAGGGGTTCCCCTTTCCCGGCCGCCAGCCCGGTCCCGCCGGGGGTCGCTGCCCGCCCCGTGCCGGGGCGTGTGGGACGCGCACGGCGAGCGCGGCCGGAGGCGGGCCCGCCCCGCCCCGCCAGGTTATACAGCCCCATCTCGCCTCCCTCCCGCTCTTCGATCCTCCTGCCCCGCTGCCGAGGGCCAGCCGGCCACCGCCTCACCGCCTCGGGGCCGCGGCCAGGGCCGGGACTGGGGCCGCCTCCCAGCGACCGGGCGATGGTGCCGGCGCCCGGGGTCGCCCTGCTCGCCGCCCTCCTCGCCGCCGGGCTGGCTGCCGCGGGCAGGTGAGCGGGACGGCGAGGCGGGGAAGCGGTCGGGAGGGTGCCGGAGACCCTGTGTGGGAGCGCCCCGTGGGGTCCAGGCGGGCCGGGACTGGGGCTGGGTCCGGGGCGGGCGGCCGTGCCGGGCGGCGGGGCGCGCTCCTTGCAGTGCCGGGGGCTGTGGCGGCTGTGAGCCGGTCCCGGCTGCACCCGTGTCCCCCGGGGCCGCGCTGCACAGCTCGGGCCGCTCCCCGCAGCGCCCTCCCTGTAAGAGAAGGTACCGCGGCTCCGTGGTGCTGAACGGCTGTGGCGGAACGGTTAAGGCTTTCCCGTTGGCGAGTGTGCCGCTGCCTTCAATCTAATCACGCCAGAAGTTGTTGGGGAGGGTTTCTATACTCTGAAGAAAATGGTAAGTGCAGGGCACTAGTGAAGGTGCGAACGATGAGAGCAGCTGCACCATGTATAGAAAGGTGTGAGAAAGGAGTATCGTGTCCATTTCTGGGCTCCACAGTTCAAGAGAGACAGATCTACTTGAGAGAGTCCAACGGAGGGATACGAGGATGATGAAGGGGCTGGAACACCTGCCTTGCAAGGAAAGGCTGAGAGACCTGGGGCTTTTTAGTCTGGAGAGGAGAAGACTGAGAGGGGATCTAATTAATGTCCATAAATACATAAGGGCTGGGAGTCAAGAAGGCAGGGACAACCTCTTTTCACTTGTGCCTTGTGGGCAATGAATTCAAGCTCGAGTACAGGGAGTTCCACCTCAACATGAGGAAGAACTCTTTACTGTAAGAGTTGTAGAGCATTGGAAAAGACTCCCCAGAGAAGTTGTGGAGTCTCATTCTCTGGAGACTTTCAAGACCTGTCTGGATGTATTCCTGTGTGATCTACTCTAGTTTTGTCCTGCTGTGGCAGGGGGGTTGGACTCGATGATCTTTGGTTCCTTCCAACCCCTAACATTCTGTGATTTTGTGATTCTGTGAGCTGCTCTAGTCTTTGGTTTGCTGGCATAAACAGACACTTTAAAATCAGCCTGACATGTCTGTGGTTGTGTTCTACAGAGACAGGTAGTAGTTTAGAAACAGAATGAGATTTTGAGAGAGAATAAATAAAGCTGTTTACTCCAGATCAAGCCATTCCAGTGTTCCCCTTCCCAGTTCTCCAGAAGCAAGTGAAAGGCCACAAGTGCTTCAGCAAGGGAATAGCTAGAAAAGGAAAATTCACAGCAACTGGGGATGAAGCCTTCAAGGTGTTGTGTGGTTTATTTGTTTAGTATCAGTTTTGTGAATGGGAACATTTATGATCAACAAGTGGCGGTGTGCTGTTCCAGCACACGCAGGGCAATGATCAAGTGGTCAGCTCCTCAGAAATTGGAATTCCAGTGGTTTATGAACTCCAGATCTGCTCTTGCAGAAAACACATTTTCTCTCAAAGCAGAGCTCTATTTAAATGCTCATGTTAGTTATTTCTTGATCTTGTGTATTTGCATTTCAAACACTTCAACAGGTGTAAAACCACAAAATACGAGCATTATCTCCTTCCAGAAGAAAGCATGGCCTGGAGTTAGTTGAAGCCAAGAGTGATGTGTTTGGTAAAAATTATGTTATTTCCCATTAAGTCAGGAAACCTATGGAAAATCTACAACCTACCCAAGACTGATTGCTCTATAGCCTGTTTTGTTCAAGCTGATGTTGGGTGATGGTGGTGGCATCTCTGGTTTTTTCTACCAAGATTGTCACTCTGCTTTTTCCATTGGGACGAAGGGGAAGGAAGAGGTTTTAAAACATGTTGATGGGAGTCTTGGATGACAAGGGATTCTAATTTGAGAGGACAAAGAAATACTATCTGCTCTGAATAGCTAGGAAGAAGGAAGCGTAAACAGTAAAATTTACAATCAGTTTTGAAAAACAGAATTAATGATGATTTTTTTTTTTTCTCTTAGAAGTGTAGCTTCCATACCTGGACTTTTAACTTTCCTGCTCTGAGCACTGGCTTAAGGAGTTTGTTGCGCATGCTCAAGCTAAACTTCATTTGGTGTTTTGGGAGGTACTCACAGTGAAGCAGGACTGTTGTCATGTTGAGTGCCTGAAACTGGCTGAAGGAATATCTAAGTTGTTAAAAGATAATAGATGACACTTTTTTGGGTTTATGTAGTATGACTATGGGTGAATTTTTTTTCCTACAAGGGAGTCACCCTTCAAATAAACTTTTGTAAAAACAAGCAAGCAAAACCCAAACCACAATCAACCAGCACAACTAATCGCACCCGGTGCCTTCACATTTATCTTGCACAATGTGCACTCATGATAGACTTTTTAGGAATCTCTTTCAAATTGCTAAGTTGTGAGATACTGTCTTTTTGTCCTTCTGAATATACCAGTTGATCAAAACTTCAGGTTTGGTGTGAGTTGTTTTTGTCTGGAAACAATGTCCAGGTTTTTTTTTTTTGAGGAAAATTAAAGAAAGGAATAATATCCTGTCTTTGAAGTTAACTAGAAGCTGATAATAATATAATTGGGACATTCTACCCCTTGCCAACCCCTCCACCCTAGCAGCAGGCAGCTATTGTGTGTGAAGAGCTGACCAAAAGTGCCCTGTAGAGAACCTATGGAAACAATGCACTAAATCTATTCAGCAGCTGTGTCTTGTAGCAAAAACAAATGACTTAAGGTAAAAGCTCATAAATATTCCTTTCCAGAGAAAACTTCAGTAAAAGAATATTAGTAGGACCCAAAACCAAACAACTGTATTAATTGAAATCATACCTGACTTTGTCATGTACCTACCTGGTTAAACTGGGCTTTTGAAGACCTGCTTGCTTGTCTTCTGTAGCTGCTACTGTCACACAACTGAGCTGAGGCAGGGCTTACACCACACAAGGTCACTGGTCAGGAGAACATGACAAGTTAACTTTTGTCACTTGGGATTTTTACTTCTTTTTATTTTAGCTTTTACTAGTAAAATAACTGCTAATGAGGCTTACGGTCCAGCTCAGTTATCAGCCCGGTTATTATATTTGAATTTTTTGACTGGTCATTGATATACAGAAATTTTCAGTAGCTTAGATTTGTCCTGGGTCATAGCTAATTTTGAGAAACTGATGCAGTATAAAACTTTTTTCTTATTTTATAAAATGAAACAACAAAATAGGCGGGGAGGGGGTGTCAGGGAGAGTCTGTAGGAGAAGCAATTTCCAGCATTCAGATGTGCTTTATTCCCCCTCTTTCACCTGTTATTGCAGGTGTAACATTTTCCTTTGCAGATATTTGTGTATTTAAGCTATTGGGGATATCAGTCCTGCCTTGTCAATCAACCTTGCCCCACTGGAAGGTCTGCCTAGCCTTAGTGGAGCAGGTGAACTTTCTGAATATGTTTTATTGTAAATACATGTTTTCTTCTTTTAATACCAAATTGAGTAAATCACTACAAGAAGTCAAAGGTCCCGTGTAGTAGTTTAATGTCTGTCCTCACATCATACACCCCATTGTAGAAGTTGTTCGTTGTTCACCTTCAGTATTTCCTAAATGCCATCCTCCCGGTGTTAGCAATGTCTCAGCCACATAAAATTGGTCATTTCTGTCCTGCCTGGGCACCCTGAACAGCTCAGTCTGACACTTGTTAACCTTTAGCACCAGTGCTGTAAGCTGCTGACTCTCAGAGGAGAGAGTTTTTCACTAGAAATGCAGAGACTGCTCTTGCCATGGGCAAGCACAGTGTACCTTCTCTTGCCTTGCTTCTTCCGTCACATACTGGGATGCAGGTTCTTCAAGACCAGGCATTTTTTGCACCACGGGGAGACAGTGACAAGCACGGCAATCTCACTCAGGCCTCTAGTTACTCCCTGTGAAATCCTACATGAATATTTAGGCAGAGATCAGAAGCATCGTGTGCCTCCAGTCTGCATTACTTATCCCACAACGTCCAGGACAGTCCATGTGACATTCTCCCAGAAAGAATCCACCTGCCTGAAAGGATCTTCTCTCTCTAAATTTCTTTCTTTTGTTGAATTCTTGACAGAAATAGTTGAGCTAATGGCTGGTGGTTCTTCATGGGTTGAAGGGATTAACCTAGCAAAACTGGTTTTCCTCTCAGATTTTGGGATCCAAGTGTGCTCTCAATGATCTAGTTGACATTTCCCACTGCAAAAGGCAGGCTTTAACTTGGTGCTTGTTGTGGAAGTCAGGACAACTGAAAGACCATGTCCAGGGCAGTATCTATAAAGTTCAGCTATGTTAATTTTATTTGCTTTTTTATGGAACATTTCCCATTTTTAAGACAAGTTTGCACTGAAATCTTTTGAGATATTGTATACTTTGTAAAGACACTTTCATTGTTCAATTTTGAAGTGAATTACTGAATAAAACATTACTGAATAAGTTTGTCTTCCTGTGAAAATGAACATCTTTTGGAAAGTAATGAGATCCTCCTTTCTCCAAGCTTTAGGCATTTTAACCTTCCAGGTGAGTCATCGCGCTATCCAGCTGCATTCAAGGGCAGTTTTCTGGGATGTAAGCAGAATGTACATTTAGTATCCTGGAGAATTTAAGGGCACTTTCTAGCATGCAAGCAGAACATATGTTCTTTAACTAGTATATCTGTAAGTGATGTAATCCAGCAGCATTTAGATGAACAAAATGGAAGAAAGTTATTTTATTGTCTATAAATCCAGAGGCAGGGTGCTGTTTTCTAAGACACACTTACAGGAGTTATAGGTGTTTAATACACTTTTTCTCCTGTCTGAAGGTGGGGTATATGTACTCCTGTACTGTAAACTGCATTGCTGGGTTGATGGCAAAGGGTGACTTCAGAACAACTTCTTCCAACACCAAGGTGCTTTTACTTGCCAGGTGACCTAAGAAGCATCTGTTCATTTAGGGTGTCTCAGATACATAAGCTTATGCATTTCCTCTGAACTTCCTTCTCTTACCAATGGTTCTGCTACTAAAGAAAACTCTGAAGTAACATCTTCTATCTTTGAAGTATATGCATATATTTATTTTACTGGTATGCCTTAGCGATGTTTGCAGTAACTGTTCCAATATGAGTATGCAACCCTTACAGATAAGCATAGGAGGGTATGTACAAAGCACTGCCGTAAAGTGATAAAGCAATACCTTTATTGTGCATCAGACTAAGAAATGCAAAAATTTCTAACCTATGGACTTTTTTCCATTTTTTTCCCCTGCCATGGGGATGTTTGCTGCTGTGTATTGCCCTGCTCAGTACCCCAAAACACTTACTAGGAAGCTCTTGAAATAAGGTATTTTCTATATCAGAAACAACACTTTGGACTCTTTGAAGAAAGTGTATTTTAAATTATGGCCTGGAAAAAGAAGTGGGGACAGAGGATTTTGGATAAAAAAGATAATTTTATGGAGGGGACAGGTATATGGTGATGGTGAACTTAAGTAACAGCGAGCAGAGGGAGAACTGAAATCACAGCACCCGTTGCAGCATAGAGTAGGTCTAGAAAACTTAGGCAGTTGTGAATTTCCATCAGATTTATAATTTTGGCAACTAACACTGAAGGTTTTCCAACTCTTGCAGCTGTTGATCTGCACAGTGACTGTGAGTCCCCTGGGTTTATTGACAGATTAAATTAATGTAAACTTGTATGGTTAGGGAGTCCCATGCAACTAGAATGCACGGGACGATCTAAATTTATGCAATCAATTCGCACATATCTAGTGGCTATGAGCCTGCAAGCCACTAGCTTTTCTGCAGAATCAGTAGTTCATCATCCAAAGCAATAGTGCTGTCAGGTATGGCATCACATATTCGTTCCAGATTCTTCTCCTGACACAAGCTGGAGCAGCCCTGTTGACTTCACTGGTATTAAAAATAACTCATTCTAGCAGGGGACCTGGCTGTATGGTTTTTTGCCATGTTTCTCATTAGGAAGGATTTATGTTGCACAGTTAATTTATTGCAGGTGAAACGTTCCCATCTCCCCTGTTTCTCCAACCAAACACAACTTTGCATTCCTGTCTAGGAACACTGCCCTGGGTTCAGTGAAATGAAAATGCCTGACAGTGGATAAGACATGAGGGAAATGTACAAAGGAAGTATATGGAGCAATGGATTAAAGTGCATTTGCCTGCTGGAGCTAGTGTTTATCCTTCCTTACGCAGCTCGAGAGCTCGTGGGCAGCTGGTGGCTGTGAGCCAGCCTGGGGTGTGTCGCTATGGTTCTAGGTTGGATTGCTGTTATGGCTGGAAAAAGAACAACAAGGGCCACTGCGAAGGTAACATTAACACTTTTATGTTTGTTTCCTCTCCATGGCTGTGTGCTTGATATTAATAACAGGATTTAATATATGTCTGCCAGAAGTTACAGAAAGAAACCTTCCAAGGAATGAAATGTCTTAACTCTATGAGAGAGTGAATAAAACACATTTGAAAGACCATCTCCTCAAAAAAAGCAGAGCTTTGGGTTAATAACACCAAAACATAAAATACATATTCTCAAATTCTTAGGTCCAGAAGGGACCATCTGTTCTAACCTCCTGTACAGCCCTGGTCAGTGTCTATACTGTTACAGATGTCGATTAAATGTCAAAAATGCAGTGTTTTCTAATGCTACATATGGACCCCTAAAATTGGTATCCTTTATCTTCGGAGTTCAGTCTCTAACTTTCAAAAAATATAAATAAATCCCAAGTAGTAAGTGCACCTGACTTGAGTGAGGGTAGCCGGCCAGCATTCCAATGTGTGCATAACTGGCTTAATGAAGAGCCAATCACTCTTAAGACATTTCGAATTTGTAAAAGGTCTACAAATCCCAAGGTAAAGGTGATGTGGAATTTCTCTCTAGCTGTACTTGGGCAAAACACAGCAAAATGATAAAATACATGTTCTAGGAAACTTTTTCTGTTGTCCCAGAGATGTTGGCATTGTATACCAGGTGAATTTGAATACAGGCTTTGGTTCATTCACTGCTGAATATCAACATAATGGTCTCTAAAAGGGAAAGAAGCCAGAATGCCTCTGCTCTGTGTATATAGCATGTCAGTTAAAAAAAAAAAAAGGAAAATGTGATTAATATCTTTATTAATATTTCTGCGTTGCTTAGTAGCACCTTAGTTTTGATTCAGATTAATAACCAGAGCAACAACTGGCAAATTTAACTTTGATCAGCCAGTGGAGTAGATTGTCTTATTTTAAAGCACTATGTTGCTTTCATACTAAAACTCAGTTTTCATAAACTTTGCAGATTTTTCTTTGGCAGATTACATTAAGCCAGCTATAATGTTATTCTGCATTGTAAATCCAGATGCAACAGTGTGCTAATACTCAGGTGGTCTTGCAGTATGCCACATTGCATTCAGGGACAGAGGTGGTGTTGAAAAATGCCTTAATCTGAAGAGTTAGTGGATCAGTGCATCTGAATGTATCTTGAAATGCAGGGAAGATACTTGAATTCGGAAGTATGAATACTAATTATGGATTTTACTATATAGTAACTAACACTGTGACTTTCCTATTCCCTGCAGTTTACATAGCAGTTTAATGACACAAAGTAGTGAGATGTGCATCCTGGTGCATACTCTTTCACTGTTTTCCCACAACTAGTCCCGATTTAAATGCATGTTTGTTTTGCTTTTCCTGAATAAACCTCATGTTGAAAATCACATTGACTTTAGGAGCCTTAAGCCTTATAAAAGTCAGCATTTAACCTCTGACTAATAATTCAGAGGGCTGAGAGAAAATGTTTAGTTTTTAATGCATCCAGGCTAAGCATAACCCTCTCAAATCGTTGTAAACCTGATGGCATTATACATTTTGGGATGTGCGGTAAGAACAGATTGTATGACAGATATGCTCTAGATGTTCCAGCATGGCATGGACACCTTCCTCAGCTGTAACTGAGGAGATCCAGGACTGGAAAACTGCTGTAGGGTAATGTGTCTGCTTTGGCTGCAGGAGCGTGCTGTTGTTGCCTCTTTCTTACTCCATATTCCAAGCATAGCAAGTCAAGCTGCTGGCTAGCAGCTTCTCACGTGGACTTTTATATATAGGAAAAAGGCAAGAGCACAAGACTAAATGCAAATCCTAAGCATGGCAGAATAAGTATGAGGGAGGGAGCTAAAAGGACTCCTTTCTTCTCCAGGTCTTTACAAATCTGGAAAAAGCACACACTCGTGTAATCTGTGTTACTATCCCTTTTCTCAAGCAGAAATAAAGTGCTGATCAGTAGCAACCATGCCCAAACTAGACGGAGAGGTATGGAGGATGGTGAACTTGTGCAACAAGTTTTTAGGTAACTAAGCAGGGCAACAGTTCTCAAATAGAATATTTCTAACTTTTTCTCTCTCCTTTCTCTGACCTACTCTTCCAGCTATCTGTGGACATGGCTGCAAGTATGGAGAGTGCATGGGACCAAACAAATGCAAATGTTTCCCTGGATTTACAGGGAAAACCTGTAATCAAGGTTTGTGCACATGAGGATATTAATCCAGAAAATAGTCTGTTGATATTTTCTCTCTATCTTCTATTATAGATTGTATCATCTTTCGAAATAGTAAAACAAGCTATTTTTTTGTTTACATAGAATAGAGTAGAGTTTAAGGCCCTTGCATCTCCAGCGTCTCAGGCAAGCTCTAAGCCTCCTTCAGCACACAGAAGTTTGAACCTATATCATGTATCTCTTGCAGGCTGGTGACAAGGGTAAAGTCTCATGTTTATAGTCAGAGGATTAAGGATAGAGGGATTATGTAGGCAGAGGTGGAAGTCAAATCCAGAACCCTTGTTATTTTATTAACTAGCACCCCATGTTACTTTCTTAACTAACCTCATCAGAAAGACATGAAAGTATATGCTAGATATGTAATTTCTTAAGTTGCCTAGGCCAATGCCATCTGTTTGCATAGGATTAGTATTTCTGAGAAACAGAATTGGGAGTCTTTAGAATTGCATATTCAGAAACTTTGAATGCACCAATTTCCCTCCATAAATTTTCAATTAGACATGGAATTATTTCATCTAACACACTGGTGAACTCAGCTTTTTTTTCATATTCCAATACATGAGACCCCTGTGTTGGATCTGATGAAAGGAGCAGGTCACTGTGCATGGGGAGAGACCATCCTACTGCAGTGCAGATGAGTGAACTGCAGGTGCTGTGGGGGAAGCATGACATAAAGGCCACTTGAACGGATGGGTCTATCCTTGCTACCTTCCGAAGCACCTGCAGCCTTTGCTTGAAAGCTGTGCACTGAGATATTAAATACACTCACATTTTTCAGAGTCAAACCAACCCATTTATTGCACAGTATCTTTCAAAAATATACTATAAAGCTATAATGTTAGGCACTGTGGAAAACTCCAGCTTTTACACTTCTGACATAACTCACAGGGAAAGATGTCAGTTCCTCAGGACCACTAGAGATGAAAGTGAAACAGCAGCCATAGTTCTGTGCGATAGATATGTAGGTATCACAACTTCAGCCTCTAAACCCAGAAGTTTAATCTCAAAAATTATTTGTCACCTTAAACTCTACCAAAAGGCAATAGAGAGGCAGAGATAAGAGAGTAAAAGAGAGTTACTGTGCAGTAACTCCAGCTGCATTTGATATGCCCTCTGTAGGCAAACAGATCACTTCTGTGCTCTTACAGTAGTTTCAGGGTCCCTGGGCTATTCTACCTTCTGAAGTAGGAGCAGGATGTTTTTTTGTAAAGCAGTGGCTGGCACAAGCTGAAAATGTGCCAGAGCTATTTCAATAGTATAGCCATATAGGTGGTCATGTTCCAGCAGCCAGGAATGCTTAAGAGCCACTTTTAATTTACTGGCAGATGTAGCCTTGTTCTGCTGTCCTTACAGCATAATGCCCTGCTGAGCAAGCTCAATGTGAGCTAGTTAAATAACAGAGATAAGGGGACTGTATTAATCTGCCACCAAGTCCAAACTAAATTAGCCTTATCTCCATAGGTTCTCTTTCAGAGCTGTGTATGCTATCTGTGCATTACCCTGCATTGTGCAAGATAGGGGCAGCTAAGCACTTTTGAAAATGTATGGTCTAAGTGGAATAACTTTTGTCCCCTAGTTTGCTCTGGTTTCTTTGTTAAGAGAGTGTTGGTTATTTAGTGGAGCCACAGTAGCACAAAAATCCAATGTGATTTGCAGACTGATAGGTTGTCCTTTTTCAAACAGACCCTATGTTTAAATAATAGTATTCAAATCTCCTTTTCTTCCCTGGACTGAGCTGTAGCAAACACTTCTGCACATGCATAACCCCCACAAAATTCATGCTTTGAATGGTCTTGAGTTTTTTCTGTGATCTGCAAGGCACGTAGACATGAGAACAGATGCTTCTCCCATTAGAAGTGGAGATGCACAAGGTCACTGCTTGCTTGAAGAATTGCATCTTTATTTAAATTATATGAATGGTCAGATGTGCCATTAAACTCATGTTGAACAGGCTGAATATGCTGGCGCATTCTGCCAATGAATTCGTCTGTTACTAATCAGGTTTCATAATACATGATGTAGAGCTGTCAGTTCACAGAAGTCCCAAGCACAGATGTTGTCCACTTGTCATTGGACCAATATCATTGTCAGCACTGCTCTGCCTATACCACACATATTAAACTTTTTAGGATTCTAGCTTCTGCCTGTGAAGGATAGCTATAGGGAATTTGAAATTAATTTAGTTTCTACAAAACCTTTAAATCCTGTATTTTGAGAAAGATTTAGGATGCTTTTACTCTCAGGATTTTGAGATTTTTGAGATTTGTCCTTCTATTCTAAAAATCACGCAACTCATATCATATATTTCATTTCTGCTACTGATAACCTTGGTGCCAATGTATAGCTCAGAGAAAAAAAAAATAAATCTTTGTTTCACTTTATTTGATTTGCTGTTCTTAGTCTCATGTTCTTTCCTTTCTAATACAGAGGTCAATTGGATGGATAAAATCTCCAGCTAGAATCAGAGAAATACAGAACTCCCAGAAAATAGATTAACTGCAATTCTCTCCCCACCCCTCCACCTGGTCCTAACAAGCTGCCAGATGTTGCCAGACTTTGCACTAGTGTTTCAGGTGCAGAGGTCTGCATATGTTGGTTTTGCTTGCAATCTTTCATACAGATGGTCTGCTGGGCTCTCATCTTGCAAGGGGCTGGTTCTTTTTCAATACAGGCGATTTTGCTGTGGGGAATTCAAGGCATTAGGCAATATTATCCACCTATATGTATGAATATATGTATAGAAACCCAGCACTCACTTCATTCCAATAACTTCTGCAGATCTGAACGAATGTGGACTGAGCCCACGTCCCTGTGAACACAGATGTATGAATATACATGGCAGCTACAAGTGCTATTGTCTCAACGGGTACATGCTTATGCCAGATGGCACATGTGCAAGTAAGTAATAGAGCTGATAGGACAGGCACATCAAGATCATCTAATCGCATTTGATCCCAGCAGATTCTCTTCTTGTGATGAATTGGTTTAGCTCATTCAGGATATGGTCTTTACCTCAATTTTCTGGTACTGCCAACAGCTAAAAGAGGTTTTCTGTTTGGCAGTACATGGATAAAGTAAACTGGGTTGTACTTGTATTTTGGTGTTCAGAAGAATTTTTATCCTGCTAGAAGTAAAAATCTTCTATAGCATTACTTCAGCTGAAGGACAGCTAGCATAACATTGGTGCGTAGTCTTGCCAATTCATCTGTTGAATAAGGATGAATGAATCTATCCAAGCAAAGCAGAAATATAGACTAAATTTACTGTGATGAATTTCATGCCATTATTCCTTGCTTTACCTTTCTGTGCTCCCTGACTAAATTATTTTATCTGTGTGTTGATAGGCTTCCTGCAGGTGCTAACAGCTTCTTGCAAACATTTGTTGATCGAGCTAAGGCTTATCTAAACTATATTTCTACCTATTTTGTCTTTTAAGACAGCATGTAATGGAAAGCATTCCGCTTTCTTAGTCAACCTGTTTTCAGACCTGAGGAAGCTTCTTATTTTTCACTGTTTTGTTTGTGGAAAATACTTTTTTTCTTCACCAGAGCTGTTCCATACAGGTATTTTGGCTTTGAATTTCACAAAACCCTAGGTAACATGGTGACAGCCCTTTATGGAGTCCACTGAACTGGAACAGATGCATCAGTCAGTCAAGGAAGCTAGTTGGTCTCAGCAGCACAACAATCTGCTTGAGAGGTCTGTCCTAACCAACAGACCTAGCTGTATGAGGTGCAGCACAATCAGTCCTGTGGATATGACAGAAACTTTGCAAGGCTTTGATCTCCATACCTTGGAGACAACCATTCACCATTCAGGGTGTCCACCTGGTGAGCTGTCTGTCTGTCTTGGGATAAGTGGAAAAATACCTAGCCTTGGCAAACACTCACAGGAGCTCAGGGTCTGAAGCTCTGGAGCAGGTAGGAAAGCCAGAGCTCCTTGTCTGTCTCTCTCTCAGGGCAGGGACACTGAAACAGCCACGAAAGGTTCCTGGCGCCAGAGCTTTTGGAGGCTTTCCCCTCCCTTCATCACAACTCAGGGTTGTGCTTCTGCATTACTAAGCATGGTGTGTATCACCAGCAGACAACATCTGCAAGGCCCTGAGATCTCTGAGAAATAGATATATATTCCGTGTGTCCCATCCAAGATAATCTGTGCATCTGCTGACATCATATGCTGAGCAGTTGTTGGTGAGGCCACTGTCTTATGGACAGCTGAAGTTGGCAGAAGCCAGAACTAGTCCAGAAGCCGAGAAGCAGCTCCGTCATGTCCATCACTCACTCCTGCTTCTCTGAGCACAAACACTTGCTTCAGCCATGCTTCTGAACCAAGTCAGAAAACTGGATCCAAACTGTAACAATCTTTCTGCTGCATTAGTTTTAAGCCAGTCTTAGTTCAGGACTTGTTTCCTGATTTAAGAAACTCTGCATTTGTACCAAATTTGTACCATATGTTTGGTTGCACCACCTCTTGCCTAAGCCAGCACAAAACACTGAATTTCTCAGTGACAGTGGTGGCCAGTGTTGAGTATATATGAAAAAATTACCTGAGCAGCTGTGAGCCCTGAAGCTTGCATTTCACTTTGTCACACAGAAACATTATTTCTCAGTGGAACCCAAACAAACACTGACACATAATGAACCCAAATTTCAGGGGGAAAACCAGGTCTGTCATATAAGGGAAGTTTTCATTCTCCACAGCTCTCATTAAAGAAGCAAAAAATGTTCATCCAGCTTGTACTTCATTAACCCAACCCACCTGCCACCTTCTAGTTTCAAAGAGCCTTTATTTTCTTCAGCAGAAACTATGATTATGAAATGAAGTAGTAAATTATTTGCTCAAGTGGAAATTATTCTTGGTGGTAGGCTACCATTTCACCTGATGCTAAATTAAGCCTGTTCTCAGATGAAATGCTGGGTGTTTAACCAATTCATGATTTTATTCAGGCAAATATTTTGAGCATATTGATGCTCCTTTTGAATCAAATTCACCATGATGTAAGTCTCCTTACCAAGATGAAGTCCACCTCGTCTGAGTAGTCAGGTTTGTCTGCATCCAGGCTGAGGGACCATGAAGCTAGAAGAGGGGCATCAGAAGAATGTGGCTTTGGGCCACAGAGAACCATTGCTTAAAATAGTTAGTAGGACAATACCTAACACAAAATCACCCAAACTCTGCAAGAATTACTATACTAGATCTGATTAACACTTCATGTAAACCAATATTGTGTCTAACCAAAGCCAGGGACAGGAGCTTCAAAGCAAGCAGAAAACAGACAATTGCCAATTAGAGAAGCATAATTTTTAGTAAATTTCTTTATTCCTACTTAGGAAGTAGATAATATCCAATGTATTACGATTTGCAGTCTGTCTTTTTTAATCTTTTATCTCCTGTATGTTCTTATTCATACAAAAGTAAAATGCTTTTGCAAATACAGTAAATTCTTGGCCTTGAATATTCATCACTTAACCACAGATTCTAAATAAACCAGGCCAAGAAAAATAATTTTATCACAGATTAAACAGATTAATCTTAATAGCTCACAGAACTAATATGCGTTATATTTTACATTCAAATCACAATATGACTGTAGCTGTATATGGACCTGCACACATCACTGTCTTTTCTATACATCATGTTATTATGCACTGTTCTGAAAGTGCTGGTACCTCTGGAAATAAACACATTGCATTTTGAAGTAAAATTAGTATCTTTTTCTCCCTAAGCAGTGAGCCAGTTTCAAGTTCTTGCAGTTGGTTTCTGTCTCTAATAAACTGACAACTGTTCCAGGCTTTCCACTTAAGAAGAACCTGTATACAGTTCTGTTTCTCTGAATACAACCAGAGTGAAGTAGCTGGAAATGTTTTCTTTGCACGCACCTCCATCTACTCTAGTAAACACTTCCAAATGCTACTTCTCTCCCTGGCATTATAACCCTAGTGCTTCTTTCTAATATGAGCAGTTCTGTCTCTGACTCTAAAAGGTAGTAGTAAGAAGTGGCAGAACTGGGATCAGAGGAAAAAGGAGGATTAAGGGCAGATAAAGTAAAAATGAAGGGGGGTGTAAGTTCCATATAATGGATTCCTGAAGAGTTCATGTGTTAACACGTAAACAGCTTGATTTATGATGAATGGAATTTTGTTGTTCTCATTCATTTTCTGTGTTCATCCAGATCTAACTTAATTTTGTGAGATCTCAGTCTAGAATTTTGCTCTTTTTCTTATTTTAAATACTGTTTTCAGGTTCCAGGACATGTGCCATTGTGAATTGCCAATATGGATGTGAAGAAGTCAAAGGGGAGGTGCAGTGTCTTTGTCCATCAAGTGGCCTTCAGTTGGGACCAAATGGAAGGACATGCATTGGTATGGTTAGAGAGCTCACAGTCAGCTTCTTTTCATTAGGATCCCAAAAAGCTTAAGATTCTGAGGAAAAGTTAAGTAGTTAGTCCTTTTTAGTGACTTGACTAATACTTCTGTGGCTTGCAGTGTGATGTAAAGTTTGCACTCTTTTTTTTTTTGTCCATTTAATTCTTTGGGCAAGTCCCATCCCCAATAAATAATTGAATGTTTTGACATGGAGTCATTAACAGATTTGGTTTCTCCCTATTTATATGAGGCCATTAAATACAATGATTTGCCCACAGGAAGCTGTCCTGCTGACATAATGTGTTATAGGATTTGGGTGTTCTGTTTGGATGGGCTTTTCTTATGATGACCCACAACACAAACTTCTGGATTCTTCTCCAGAGGCCTCAACATCAGTTTACCTGGGAGTTGCCTGTGATGAAGAAATCATTGCTTATAACACTCAGTGCTGTTCTCTGATACCGTTTTACATTGTCACCTAACAAAGCAGTGCTACAGCATTGTAATCCAATGCAGAAATTGTACCCATTTTCATACTGAAGCTAAATGATCTCCTTTCAAAACCCAGAAGATGTGAAACAAACCCTCCAAAGCAGGGACCACTCCAACAAATAGAGAAGAAGGAGCAGTGAAGTGCCTGTTGGGGAGTAGCAGGAGCAGAGCAACCATCTCTAGGTGCCCCTGTTTGAGCAGGGGGGATAGATCAAATGACCTCCAGAGGTCCCTTCCAACCTCAATCATTCTGTGATTTTGTAAAAAAGCTTTTTGCAACAAGCGCTATTTACTAAAGTGTCTTTAGCAACATAACTAATAATATTGATTATTTTTCGTATTTTACATTCTTTCTGTCACAATGGTGCAAGTCCTTCAGAATATAAAGGGCAGCTTGGACATGATACCTTACAGGTACAGAATATATTCTTATGGAAGAATAACAGTAGCTACTCAATTTCAGATGCTGCTTACCAATACATACTAGTTGAATGAGCTTAAAGAATGTTTTAGATGTTGAAAGGCTTAACATTCAAACATAAATTATTTTGGCTCCAATGGCCAAAACAATATTGTACTTAAGATTTCAAACAAAAGATTAAATAAATGTATCGACCAAGGGACACTGCTGTGTAGAAAGACAGTTACTATATGAATCATTCTCTTCAACACACAACTGTAATATGAAGTCATGTATGAAGATTGTTTGGCCTGGGACCACTTTATCACTTTTAGGAGCTATCAAATAAACCCATATGGATACTTGGCTCAATTTCCAAACTATACAGACTCCAACATGAGAATGATATTTCTTTCTTTCAAATGAAATGAGTATGTAATTGGAACTGTACTGCTTTGAGTAATCAGCAAAGCTCTGGGACTACAACCAGTCACAGTTAACTTTTGTTTGAATTATTTAAGAGCTGTGTGAAGGCAAATATTGTAGACATATGTATTTAAATACAATAGACAAGATGAGTGGTTCTCTTCAATCTCTTATTGAATTACTCAGGCAACTATTTTTATTATTTTATATTAAGTTTTATTTACCTTGCCTGCTTAAATGGATTGAAAAAATGCTGTGATGTGTGATAGAAGGTAAAATAGACAAACGGGTATGTCCAGTGGTTGGAAATATCCCTTCTTTCTTCATGACTTGTGCTATGCTATCAGTTCTCCATCTCTAAAATGAGATAGCATTTTCTTTCTGTATAGCATAATAGATGCTTAATATACTATAAGATACTCTAATACTCTGGTATTAGTCACAGAAACACTATGAAAGGATAAGCATTTGGCTATTAGTCTTAGCTTAATCCTTCTGAGAAGCTGCATTATTCCAGGACCTGCAGAGCAGCACATTGATGTGCTTCACTTTCCCTCTTCTACATGTGCATAGGTGAAAGAAAAAAATAATGATTACAGATCAGCATTTTAAATTAAATCAAAACTTATTGTTTCTAAGAGTATAGTGAGTCTTCAAGAGTTCACTGAAGACATAAGCTTCATGCTAGGATTGAATGCAGCAGGCTTGTCCTTTAACTTGTGATAGACCCTGGCAGATGAGAACCTGGAGAGGTCTGGGTATGCCCTGGAGGTATGGGAACAGAGCCCCTCATCAGAAATGCATAGCATGGGGCAGAAAGAGAGGTTTTGACTACAGATATGTTTAAATGTTTTTCTGTTGTTGTCATCCACTTCCCTTTGATCACCTAAGCACTGTAAAAGAATGGTAGAAATGATAAAAAGACCAACTGTGGCATCCAGCAGCACTTCACAGCAATCCTAAACTGTGAAGGGCAGCAGCCTGGCACAGTGAATTACATGCAAAGTCACTGCTATGTGCTAAAATGGGGTAAGGAAGGACAAATGCCAAATATCACAATTGACACTATTTTAAATTTGAGTAACGAATTAGTAACACTTAATTACAATGGTTGTTGAATAATATTCTTAGGCTCCTCCCTTGGTCAGGAGCTTCCTCTTTCTCTCTCCAAAATGTCGGTCCCTGTTGTCTGCCTTGCTGGACACACGACTCAGAGTCTGGAAACATTCTTCCCTCTATGTCTTGACTTAGTCCAGAAAGGAGAGGTGCAGAGATTCAGTAGAAGACCTGCTGCTGCTCTCAGCTTCCTATTTCTGTGGTTTTTTTTTTTTTTTTAATTAAACTGTTCTCTGACATTTCCTTTTCAGTGGCAATAATGGAATTTGTGGAGTTCCTCCTGACCCTGCTCCACAACCTAGGGCAAATCATTGTCCCCAGTTGGGAGAATCCCCACTGCCAGTTACTCCAGCTTTTACCACTCCAGGTCTCAAAATCTTACGTAAAATTAGTTCACATTTTGCTGTATCATTCATATAAGCACATGCAATAGGCATCCCCAAGTGTGAAATTATAGGACTTATGCATTAAACAACTTGTGACAGCCAAGACCAAAACATTCCACTGCAAATCCCAACTAGTTCTTGCTTTCCAATTTTGCCCTCTCATGGATGTGACCATCATCCCTTCTCCTGTTCTAGACATTGATGAATGCTCCACTGGCAAAGCTGCCTGCTCTTACAACCGCAGGTGCATCAATACCTTTGGAAGCTACTATTGCAAGTGCCAGCTTGGTTATGAACTAAAATACATCAGCGGCCATTATGACTGTGTAGGTAAGATTCAGCTCATGAGCTTTCCTTTTTCATCCTTTTTCATTCCCACCCCCTTCATCTTTCCTGTCATTGCCTGAAGCATGTTGGCCTAATCTGGGGATACTGCCTCAGAAGTGGGTAAAAGATGTCACACTGTAATAGTCTTGATGGCACTTTGAATTTTTCTCTGGGATTTTTCTGTGGCCTTATGAAAAACCTAGTCACTGACACTTGCAAATTAAATTGCCTCATAGTACCAACTCAAGATGTGTGAGAGCTTGTAGTAAGTTAGTAACGGTTGACTACAAAGCACTTCTGGCACACATTTAGTTATAGAGCCATTTTTGTCCTCTTTGCTTTCAACTTGTGATGAACAAGCAGTCCCACAATCTTTCTTTCTTTTTTTATTTTTTTTTTTTTTTGGTGTCATTAATGGTGAATGACATGCCTTCATGACTGTAAAAACAGTTGTTTGGATAGACAGTACAGAACCTTTAAAAAAAATAGTATTAAAATACTATGTTTTAATTACTTTTCATGTCTCCTTTGCATGCCTAAGTTTCTCCCAAACAAAAATAAGTACAGGCAAAAAGTTATCTTGACATGCCCAGGTCTTAAGACAAAGTCAAAATACCTTTACTTCTGTTTCAATTCATTAGCTGGACAGTGGAAGAACAGTAAAGTGTTACTGCAGCAGGTACTGCAGCAGTATTGTTCAAGCAGTTGACTACACGAGGGCCTGAAAGGGTTGGAATTACTACAGGAAGTGTATGCAAAAGTGGATTCATGGGTTTTGTTCATATTTGCTTGGTATGGTGTGTTAGAGGTGGGAGGGAGATCATAAAGCTGGTTTTGGAGAGTCAAGTTTGCATTTTCTGTTGTATGCAAACCCTGAGAGTCTTGAAGTGAAAAAAAGTTTTCATACAATACATGTGCATGGAGGAAAGACCGGAGAGGTCTCAGGTGTCAGGATTTTTTCTGCAAACCTGAATCTCGCTCTCAGACCTTTCAGATTTTTGAGTCAGTCTTCCTGCTACTTGACTCCTAGCTGACTTACATTATGAGAGGATGAGTCAGCTGCTAAAAATGAAGCAATCGGGATAAAATGCAAGTAGTGCAAAAATTTGTGCACCAGCTTGGCAGAAACACATTTGTGATGTAGAAAAATAAGGGAAAAGGACAACAAAATCAGTTACTCTTGATGCCTGTACATTTTGCTGTCAGTTGAATGTAGCATTTTCTACTGCATTTTTCCTGATTATACTTTTTTTTTCATACAGCATCATATGTATGCTGGAAAGTTAGAGGTAGGTAAAAGATCTCAGTATCTTGGCATGCTCAGGGTTACTTTCCGTTGTATTTCTTCTAGAGTGAAAGAATGAGAAAGAGCTGGCGAATTGCTTTTTAACTGATGTGACACAATCTCTTGGTGCCTTTTGCATTTGATTAATAGAAGAGTGTGTACAACCTACAGTTTGAATCCTGTTCTAAGTCAGAAAATCACGACCTTCACTTTGTCATGACTGGGATGCTCTACATTTTCTGTGGATGTGTAGGCCAGTAGTGGTGCAGTTGGAGCTGATGTTAAGCGTTGGCTCCTAGTGTGAATTCTTCTGCCTCCCATGTTCTCTGAACTGTCTTTTTTCTAATACTAGTGCTTACAATACCTGGAAACAGATGGCCAGCACAAACAGGCTGTCATGAAGCTTACATTTCAACACAGTTTTCACTGAAGCATTTATATCTTTCCCTAGATGTAAATGAATGTGTAACAAATACACACAGGTGTAACCATCACGCAGAGTGCCTCAACACTGAAGGATCCTTCAAGTGCAGATGTAAACAGGGCTACCGAGGAAATGGATTTGATTGTGCTGGTGAGTACCATTGGATGTCATGAATAGTGCTATATTGGTTTTCTTAAATAATTGATGGTTATAAGGCAATTTCTAGGAAATGTCATGCTGAACAGCACTGCAATACAACCAAGCAAGAAATCTCTACAAAATAATATGTTGACTGTATGAGTCATTGAATAGTTAGTAGAAGCATTATTTGTTCATGTTAATTTTGCCTATGAGTCCCCAAGTCTCATAGTATCACTAGGAATAGCAAGTAGAACAAAGAGAATTTGTCCTGAAGAAACAAAGAAAATAGCTTTAAAAAGTCTACTCTGTATTTTCCTTGAACTCCAACAGCTAGCCCCTTGGAGGTCTGTGCAGTCCCTTCCAGATGAGGTTCAAGCTAATTTAGCAAAAAGTGAGAGAAGGGAAGAAAGCCATGACTTCTGTGATTAACTGTTTTCATTTGTAATTTTGCCTTTGTTTGTCTATTGAATATTGAAAACCTTCTATAAAGATGTCATTGCCAGCTTCTAACTGAATATCGCCCTCCAAGAAGAAAGGCAGGCTGTTCTTCTCTTTATATTTAAAATAAACTTTTTTATTTATTGCCTTTATTAAACTTCGCAGAGGTTTCTCCTACAACATCATTAGAGATGCTTTTCTCAGGAGGACGTGTGAGTCTTACTCAATTTTTTTGAATAACAGACATTGTGAAAACATTTTAAAAGTTCTCATCTATTGCAGATGAAGTTTACATAATATATAAACCTTTTTTTCCTGGGACTTTTTCAAGTAATCTTTGATCAGATATGTATTATGATTATATTTCATGGTCATAGAAGTTCTGCAAGTCTCTCTATTATTCACATTCCTATTCTCATTATAATAGTAATTGAAACCTCAAATATGGCATCAGTAAGTTAAACTTTCGTTAAGTTCCTACTTCCAGTAAAGCATTTTGACTTTTAATGAGAAAAACTAATCACACAAAAACCTCACTGGTACTGAAAGGTTTGATTTGGACATAGATTGCTACAGCAGAGCAGCTAGAAGGTTTTTCATGCTCAAATGCAATGTTATGAGACAGTTTCCTTGCTAGATCACATCCCTTGTGATATGTCACTGCAGCTTACTGCAGTGGAAGGATGCAATGGGGCTTTAGACCTGACTGAATCTCAAAGCCAACTGGCATGATGCATCTTGATATGGTTCTGTTAAAACGTACCACAGATGAAATGTTAAACACACACCTCTCTGAGGAAAAAGGTCTGGGGTTGGGGTTTTTTTGTTTGGTTTTTTTGGGTTTTTTGGTTTTTTTGGGTTTTTTTTTTCTTTCTTTTTTTTTTTTTTTCTTTTTAATGAGAAGATGAAATTTGCAAAGGAAAATCACCTTTTGACCAAGTCTATGGATAAAATATTCTCAAGCAGAAACAACTCAAGAGGAACGCTTGCTTAAACATGAACAAAGGAAATAAAATATTTTAGCTCGTGGAGAGGCTATGACACATTTTTAAATGTCTAGCCCTGTAAAAAATCAGTACTGGAGACAGATGATTTCTGTCTTCTCACTGGTGGTTCCATTAAATTGTTTTCTCTCTCTCTCTGCATACTTCCTTGCATCATATTTCCAATTACCAAAGCACATCACTTATTTAGAAGAGGAAGGAGCCATGCATTCATAAACTCAACAGAAGACACTAAATGGAAAATAAGTTCAATACAAGAGTGGAAAGAGGAAAAACACACACTAATGAGAGAAATCAGAGCCATAGGCAGAAAATCAAAAGGCAAGGGTCTAGCTAGAAAGAGGTATACAACAGTAGAGGGGGAAAAGTCCCAAGGGAGTCAGTGTTGTGTAAAATGTGAAAAGCAGTGGTGCCAAAAAGAGACTGGTTTCTCTGGGGCTAATTCCCACAAGTACACTTTTTTTAAAGGGAAGAGGAGAAGGTTCTTTTAACCTTGAATGTTTCAACAGTTGATTTTTACTGCAATTATAAAAAAAAGTCTGATCAGTGTCTGATCTGAGGGGGGCAGGACATGTATTTTGCTATCATGAAAAGCTTTTTTTCAAACAATGACACAAACAGGTTAGATGTTCCAGCCTACACTGAAACATGTTCTCCATGTCATGTGGCAATTGTGGAAAAACTCTGGCTTTACTGAAGCCAAAGGAAGCTTTGCTATTGGGCTTAATAGGATGAGAGCACCATCCTGGGAATTTGGGGGCTGGAGGCGGTGGCTTCACTTTTCTTTTGGTGGCAGCAGTTGCAGTGCCTGCAGCCCATCTCAGCTACCAACAGATGAGCCTGGGGTTGTGCTGCAGCTGAATGAAAGGCTTCTTAAATATGTCCTCAGTACTCTACATAATTATTCCCATAGGGTAGGAATCCTGTTTCCACAGGGAAGCATTAATTCTTTGTAGCAATTGTCTCTAGTATATAACAAACTGGCTACCATGGCAGCAGTATTAGCTTTTTATAGCAAATGAAAAACATTTTAATATATAGCTTAATTCTCAGAGTATTAAATGAGAGTAACTAAGCACATTGTTTATAATGAAACTTCTATGGCTACGTCTCCTTGTGCTACCAAATACCCCAATAAGTGAGGTAATATAAAGTTCACCTTTGCACAGGAGGTGGGGGAAATTCTTTCACTTAATTTGCATGTCCGTGTACTAACTTAGGAGAAAGCTGCTGAAACATCGAGCTGCAAACAGTGCTGCTGGTACGGATATGATCTGCAATTGTTCAGGCACCCTTCTGCAATTCAACACGCCTATATGTTGGGAGGCTGTTTCTGAACCGTCTCTAGCAAACATTTCATTTGCGAATCCTAAAAGGGCCTTAGCTATTTCCACATCTGGCCTCTATCTTGCTGCAATCTGTTGCTGTTCTCAGGTTCATGTGTTTCCTGATTTCCTATTGTGCATTGAAAAAAACACATTTCCCTCACCACATGCTTCTATGTATTTTAGATTTTAGTCAAGAATAGAGTCTCACAAGGTTTCATAAGCAATTAAGATTCCTGGTGGGAAAATGAACCTATTTTTTATTTCCTTTTTTTCATAGGAAACTACAAAATAACAGGAAAAAGCAGTACTAACTTAAAGCCTACAACCTCCAGGCATCACTCTAAAGAGCTCAACAATGACACTCTTGTTATTGCCTGGATAGAGGCAGAGGTTACTATTCATCATTATACTTTGCTGGATATCCAAATGTCAATACAAAGCTAGACCCACTCTCTCTGTGCCTTTTGTATTACTCACGTTCCTTTTTTGCTCACAGGGTAACCCCTAAACCCCATATATGGTTTTGCTTTCTTATTAACTTGCCAGTCCTGAGAAAAGCTGGGTTTGACATAATGACATTTCAAAGCTTTAAAAGTGTTTCTGGTCATATCACTGGTGAGATTCTTTCAATTCAGTTCAGTATGGAGCCAAATACTGCTGTCATCCTTTAATCAGAAATGTTTAGGCTTTTGTCCTCCCACATTTTCTAGTGGAGGCATTGCTGGCTGGTATAGTCATGTATTAAGCACAGTCCAGCGTGATGAACTGGCCCTGATTTTGAACTTACTCTTAGTTCTGTTCTAACTCAAACTGGGACAGCGTCCTTCCCTAAATAAGATGGTAAGAATTTTAGAAACGAAACGGGCTAGGAATGTATATCGGTCGATGATACTCCATGGTTCTTAAAAGAGAATAATAGTCTAGAATCCATGTTTTAACTGATCTGTGAAAGCTTTCAGACTCTCTTAAGGCTATCTAAAAGACGTTGAGAACTTTTAGAATGATTTCTGAAACTCTGTCCTGCTGATCTAATCTTTAATCACATCTCCAGACTCCCCCTAAATGTGGTAAATGCATGTCTGTATCCGCCACCCCCCCTCCAACTTTTATATGCACAAGCTACAAAGGGAGCTATGAAAGGATTTGTAAGCCAGTGTCCTAGGCTTGTCTCTCACCAGGTTTTTAAATACATTGCTAGGCATGAAGGTGGCAGCAGTGCAGTGCCTGCTGGAGTGCAGGGCAAGCTGTTTCCTATTGCAGCCCCCTTATGTTCAGAGCCCCAGCCAGCACTGGCTGCGGTCACAGGAAAATAGATCATTGTCTGTCCCTCTCCTGTATCATCCCCTGAGTATTTCCCCTTGCACAATGCAGCACAGAGGCAGGGATTTGGCATCTACTCTCTATTTTTTCCAACTCAACTTTCACAACTTGGTCATTAGACATCCTACACCGAGCCATTTCTGTAGTTTGATAATCTTTTACAGCAACTGATGACAGAAAAGATTTACTTTTAGCCCTCAGCCAACATTTGCCTTTGTTTTTCCACCTCTTGCTTTAATTCTCTCTAATTCAAAGAAATAAAATACCTTTGAAAGCTGAGATATTTTTCATACTAGGGCAATAAATACAAACTGTGTAAGAGCAGGAGGCATTAATCTGATTCTTGATGGAAGGCACATATAGAAAAGCTGGGAAGAAGTGCACTACATTTGCTTTCACTTTACAAAATTCTCTATGCAGTCATGTGGATGGACGAACGCACAAATGTTTGTGAGCAACCACCTGTGCATTTATGTACACATCTTGGGTTGAAGGGTCCTGAAAAACCACTGCCTCAGCAGTAGCACCCCAGACTGTCAGAGAAGGTAAACTGTTCATTCAGGCAAGTCCACAGGCAGTGGATTCAACAAAACAGACTGAGTTTAAGTTGGTCTGTCCTTACACTGGATTATTCTTCCTGCAATTCATGGGTAGACATAAAAAACCTTAAATCCATCTCCAGACACTCTGAAGCTGAGTGCAGATTAGGAGGATACGAATGATGTGTTCTAAAATACGCTTGGTGTCTAGTCCCTCTTTGTCCCCATGAGTGCGGATTTTCATATTGCAGCAGCAAATTGGAGTCTGCAAGCGTGTGGGGATTTATACACTTTCATCCCCCTATTTCTGTCACTCCTGTCAGTTGATTTTCTGCACTGATTGGTTTTGCACATACAAGGAGATTGGTTTTCTGACACCACAGAAGTTACTATGGTGAGCTGTAAGAATTTTTCATTTCATTAGGAAGACTTCAAAGCAGAAACTAAAAGCAGATGTTCAGGTTTGCTGAGCAGTCAGTACTGGCTTGAAAATCTCCACAGCCTTGTTATTAACAGCCTGAAGTTTCTCATTACTGATTGTCTAGAGGAAAATTGTTTGGAATGAAGCTTTTTTGTTAATTTTTATTGTTGCTGAGTTTAGACCCAGAAACCTTACATCTTTCATGACATCATCCTCCAGAGGACAGGCTTGCTTAGTGGAGTATTAGTAAAGAGTTTACTTGCAAGTATCTAACAAGCATGGGTACAAGTTTTACCCAAAAGAAAAGAAAAACAAATTCTTCAATTTTGATTTATATTTTTTATTGGCATCTGTTTTTATCACCAACAGCAGCCTCAAAAAACCTGTATGCATCAGTGAGCACACCAAGAGAGTCTGATTCTGTTTCTGGGATACTAAATAGCATGTAGTTGCATTTGCCATAAATAAAATGTGACAAATTCACAGTGATAGGATTGCATTTTCCAGGAGTGAGTATAAATTCAGGGAACTTTCCCCTTTTCCTCCTAGACTATGGTTCTATTTTATTAACTGGTGGTTTTTCTTCTGCTATGTTTCTGTGGAAGGAAACACACAGAAAAAAGTACTACCCAAGGTTACAAGTCCAGTCGGTCTGTTCCAAAATAGTACGATAAAGTTTTCCTTATTACAAAGGGAGGAGCACAATAGGAACATATTATTTCCCTGATGATGCAATCACTAGACAGCAAAAGCAGAAAGAAATAAAAATAGCTGACTTCCCTCACCATTTGCAATCCAAAAAGACTGTAGGCACTGCAGCATCAATACTGATTGAGAATCTGAGATGGGAAGCAGTAGATAAGGCTACTCTGAACCATTGGTGGCAACAGTCTCCATCTGTGGAAGAGCTGTTGTATAGTACACTGGAACTGCTCAGCTCTCATTATTTCCTGGGTGCTTCACATAAAGGACTGCAGAAGGCTGTCAGTAGCTTATGACATGGATGTTCTATCCTACTTGCCAGTCCTTCCTCACCCACACAGATACAGGCTGTGGCCAGCACTAGAGGGCTGAGTATATAGTTGCATAGTGACTGGTTATGCCATACCAGTCAAGAAATCTTGAGTTGATTCAAAAGCCTCATTGTCTCAAGCCTCAAAGTCCATTGCCGTGGACTTTAAACACCAAGGGTACTCTCTTCCTCAGCAGCTCTGGTACTATGACAGCTGGGGACTTGGTTAACTCTGGTGGAAACCCTGTGGTGGGATGGGATCATTTAATAACTCGATTTTAATAATTTAATAACTATAACTCCTCAGATTTAAGTCTTCTCTAAAACTTGCATATTTGTCACACAAACCCTTCCAGACCTAGTTTTGACCCAGCAGTGTTCCTTGACTGATGCTGAGCAGCAACTGATGTTGCTGATAAAAAGCAACACCTGCTGTATTTCCATAATTTCTCCTTTGAATTTGCTTTGCACTATACACATACTTTGAACGAACTGATCTGAAGTAGTCCTGGCTTTAATCCTCAGTTATGATTTGGTCATTAGCACAAAGAGACATCAGTCTTTGTCAGATGACAGAAGAGTACATCTGGAAGGGGCTAAAAAAAAATCAGCTGGTCTGTTCTTTTGCTCTGAGGCAGATCATATCCAGCATATTAATGACAGATGGTAGCCTAGCAATTTTTTAAAACTTCTAGTGATACAGTTCAAATAATCTAAGTGGCTTACTCCTCCATTTTACTATCCTATAGCAAAGATAGCAATCAAGTTTTTCATAATACATAACTAAAATGTCTCCTCATTTCATGTAAACTGATAATCTTCCTATCTTAAGAGAATGTGGAGAACAGCTGGCCACCACCATACTGTTTCAAAGGAGCCCTTTGTGCTGCTACTACATCCTACATGAGAAAATCAATCCTGTCTCCATACATCCCTAGAAATGCATATTCAAATGGGTTCCTATGAAAAATATCCCTCATTCAAGCATCCAAAGAGTTTGATGATTGTAGAAAGATAAAAATCAAATTTTAGAAGAAATGAAAGGCTTGTGTCTTGAAACTCAATACGTTGACAAGGAAAGCATGATCTGGAAATCAGGACTGTCATGTAGATGTAAAAATGTCCTCTTACAAATTAATGTTTTGAAGTTTTTGCCTGGACATAGAGGATATTTGACTTCCTTATGCTTAATAATAGGGAAAAGTCCAAATTCAGACTTTTTTTTTTCTTTCGTTTTACAGATTTGAACAATCTCGATTGACTTTTACCCCACTCTGAATTTTTTTCACTTCTGGCAGCCTTTGTGTTTCTGAGCAGAATCCAAAGTTGCAAGATACCACAAGTCTAGTTATCCTTTTAGTATTTTGAAGATGAGAGGAATCATAAAATACTGAAAATCTCAGGATTTTTTACATTTATTTACATTCCACCCTGAAAACACAAGAAGATAACAAATTGGCATTCCTGGATGCCCCTCTGAATTTTTGGTGTTTACCCATTAGAATGAAATATCCTTTAGAGCTAAATTAAATGTGATGGAGCAGATTGCTGTATCTCCTCTCAAAGTACACTTCTATTTCCGTGGCTTTCAGCCTGTCCTGCAAGGAAAGTTAAGCCAGCAAAGTTCACTCTTTTGTGTATATTTTTAGCTAAGAAAAATGCTCATTGCTAGTAAGCTGACTTTTGTTACGTAGGGAGTCACACCTCCAGGAACAATTTTTTTGTGGTCCACAAATTGAAAAAGGATTTTTAATTATTTTTTTTTTTAACCCAAGTTCCAGTGTAAAAATAATTAACCTAAGGGGGGCTCTGTGGCCTATGTTGCACAGGAATCCAAATGAGGTTATGGCAGAGGGTCGCTTTGGCCTTTTCACACTGTAACTCAGAGGGCCGTCTACACAACAGAGCTAAACACATACATGTGTATTCTGTCCTGTGCAGAGCTGAGCTTACTTCTCATAGGAGAAAATTTGGCTGAATCGGGACGTTGTAAAGGTCACCACGCTGCCATTTATAAATCTTCCCATTGCTGACTGTTTCCTTAGATGAATACTAATATTTTTTCTTGGTTCTAGCTACCCCTGAAAAGTCAGTGAAGGAAATTGTGAGAATCCCTGGAACAGCTAAGGTGACAATTAAGAAACTTCTTGCACATAAAAGCAGTGTGAAAAAACATGAAACAATCAGGAATGCAATCCCAGAAGCAGCTGTGACACCGTCTTCTAAGACCCAGTTGCAGTTACTGGACTATGAAGGTGGTATTGATGTTGGTGGGAGCTACAGTGAAGAAGAAACTGAAGCTACTGCAGAAAAGGGGGGAGAGGAGTCAGATGAAGAGGAGAAGGAAGATTTGGAGAATCAAATTGACCATGAGCAAAGCCTTAGAGGAGACGTCTTTTGTAAGTTTCTTCGTTTAAACATAAAAAACCGGTTTCAGTGTTAAAATATGTATAAGCACTAACAAAACCACCACAAAACATTACAGCCGTTTTATTTGAATTTACTTGCAGAAGATGAAAACCAACTAACATACCACTGGTAAGGCTAAAGGTACTGAATCTCCCTTTTAGGGGAATCTGTCTGCAGCCAGTGTGAGCAGAGAGGTTGCCATACCGACAGGCACTCTGCAGGCTGTCCTTTCAGAGCAGATTAGACATAGCACAGAGATTCTCCCCATTTTCTGCTCAGAAGCCCCAGCACAACATGACAGTGTGCTGCTTCTTTATGAGTAAGACAATAATTAGCTTTGATTCATGATAGGCATACTCATATTCTTAAGTAGCATGCACTGTTCAGAGGAAAAACACAGATTTTGGTGTCCTTCTATTTCAAATAGTACAGACCATATAATAGGCAGCACTGTTGTTCATGCCACTCCCAACAGAAAAATAACTATGTGAATAACGGGGGGTTTTTTAATCCCCTTTGTTTAAAGATGAGAATTTCCCTGAATGGACACTCAAATTTAAAGCATCTGATGGTATTTGAGCAGGAGTCTGACTTCATTTCTGACATTAGTCGTTTATCAGGAAGATTGACAAAGGTTTCCTCAGTCTGCTTTCAGGTGTTTCCCTCCAACTATTACCTTGTATGCTATGTGATTTTTTGCTATGTTCTTTAAAGCTATTCAAACGCAGTTTTACTGGTCTTTAGTACATCTGTCTCAGTCCAACATTTTTCAAGATAGTGGCAAAAAGCAGGTAATGTGAAAAATACACTCGGCTAATAGTTTATTCATGATACTTCCTCTTTTCCAAAGTATAGGAAAATAATAAACGCTATCCCACAGTAATTAAAATTACTCAATGTCTTTCATAAAAATTAACACAAATTAAGTTTAAGTTAGCATTCAAATTGTTGCTATTTGATTTGAAAAGACACATAAGTATATATTTTTTAAAGGAAAGATCATTTTAAACTTCTCTGGGAAAAATGGTCTGCAATACTGTCACTGTAAGAAAGCCAAAGAAAAAATGTAAGGATTCACCTAAATACACCTGAGAATACTATCTTCTTTGCCAAAGGCACACTTCTAAAATTGCTCTTTTTTTGGCTTTCAGTGGTAATTGGCCTGTTTCAGTTCAGGCTAATATTGTTCCCCAAAATTATTTCAGTGAGCCGATAAACAGAGTGAAGTCAGGTCTTTTGCTCACCAACCTCCTCCTTTTCTGCAAATATTAACAGTGAGTGCTTATGGGATGTGTCAAGTTTGCTGACAATACCAAACTGGGGAGAGCAAACAATACGCTAAAGGGCAGCGTTGCTATTAAGATGGATCTGGCCAGGCTGTGGAAGTGGGCTGGTGAGAGCATGATGAAGTTCGACAAAAGCAAATGCAAAGGGAGAGAAAAGCCTCGTGCAACATCACAGACACGGGATGATTGCTTAGGAAAAAGCTTTGCAAAAAAAAGGGAGGTGTTTTTTTCCCTCTACTTGGCACATGTGAGACCACATCTGAGGTTCTGTGTCCAGTTTTGGGCTCTCCATTACAAGAGAGATGAGGACCTACTGGCATGAGTCTAGCAGTGTTCCACCAAGGTCAGGGGCCTGGAGAACATGGTATATGAGGAGAGGCTGAGAGTAACTCTTTTTTTCAGCCTTAAGAGAAGGCCAAGGGGACATCTTATAGATGTTTTCAACTATCTAAATGGAAGATTATAGAGAAGGCACAGCCAGACTTTTCTTGAAAATGTACAGCAACAGGACAAGAAGTAATGAATACAAGTTGGAACAACAACAACAAAAAAAATTCTGATTAGATATAATAAAAAGAGTATTTTACCATGGAGGTGGACAAAAATCAGTTCAGGTATACAGAGAGGTTGTGAAATATTTGTCCTTAGAGATATTCATAATATGACTGAGCTGGGCCTTGAGCAACATCCTGATCAGGACATCAAATTAGGTGACCTACCGATGTCCTTTCCAACCTATGTGATCCTGCGATCCATTCTATACTTTCAACCAAGAATTTTGAAGCAACTTAGAAAACAGTGCTACCCAGTGCCTGTAGACCTGCATTCTGGAAGATGCTTAGATGCCTCTCTAGTACTGTAAGCACATAAGCTCACAATTCAGGAATCGGTGATATTTCCAAAACACCGAACCAGCTGCCACCTAGCCACATGCAAAAATACACCTCTTCATGTCAGCTTTTACCTGGACCAAATGGTGAAAATCTTCTGGCTAACAGTGCCATGCCTTCAAAGTTGAGGATCCTGTGCTCAGGATGCCACTTTCCCTCTGGCCAGCCACACCAGATTCAGTACCTAAGCCTTTGTCTACCTGTTTACTCAGCCATTCACTCCTGACAAGACACTTCAGATCCACCTTCTGAGGATCCCTTCATAAATCACTTACCTAAAAGAGAAAGCAGGTGCAGGAGCTGAAATCAAATTGGGGTTGAAGTTTTCACTGGCCGGCAAACTAGCCTTAGGGTTCAGCCTTACCAGGCTGGTACTGCCAAATGCATTTGAGAGTCTCAGACCAAAGGATTGGCTTGCTTCCGTTCTTTCACAACAAGCAATAAAACCCGAGTCTTATGATGGCCAATCTCACACTTTTACAATTAAGAGAATTCTACTAAAATACTGTCCTAAAGAAGAATATAACTCTTCCCAGTTATGCTAATTAACCCAAAGCTGACCAAAATTTTGCAGGAAGTATGGAGAAAGTGAGCAGAAGACAGTTGCAGTATCTATGGTGACTTTTGTTAGGACTAGGTTCTCAGGTACTCAAGCTTCTTCATGAAGGTAGGTTGATGGGAAGCTGGCATGTGCCAAGAGAATTATGTGAATTGACTAGCACTGGTAGTAGCAGATATGTTTAGCTACATGTAGTTAGACTGGGAAGGACTCAAAAAGATTAATTAACTAACTGCAAAATACTAGTGGACCATGAAGGGATATTTACCCTTGTCAAGAGTGTACTTCCCTGTAGTAGTTGTTATTTCTAGTAGTTGTGATTTCTGCAGGAACAAAAGCTTTTCTTTCCAAACAGAACTGCAAGCATTTTGCTGGTCTAGCAATAGACCAGCATAGTAGGGGCATAGTACTAATAGGTTCTGTTAATAGTCAGTGTAAATAATAAATTAAAAAATTATAAGCAATACTGTTACTAGTTAAAGATTTTTTTTTTTTTTTCAAAATGATGTGCCATAAAGGACTATGGGCTTTTTTGCTTCCTCATTTGTGAGGAAAGGCAGCCTGTTAGAAAAAAATTTAAATGATCCCAGTCAGTCTTCCTATCCTGTTCTGTCTCTCTGTGATGCATTGATGGGGGTTAGCTCAGGCATCTCAACAGGTTTCTTCTGTAGCCTGCTTGGACAGGTCAGGAAGGATTGCCAGAAATAGTGCCCCTAGGGTAGTGTCATCATCTTTTTTGGTTAAAAGGACAGAGGGCTCCACTCTCTATGCCTGGTGATAGAAGGGGAACATACTCTCCTGTACTGGGCTATGTGGCTTGATGGAGTTGAAAAGGGTGGTTCATGTAACCTTCCTGTTGAGTACTCAGCGCTACACTACTTGGAATGCATTCAGATCTCAGTTTGAGTGAAGTCAGAGAGGGAAAATCCTTTCTGCATAGGAAAAGCCAAATATACAAGAGATTTTTTTCTTGTTGTTTGGTGAGATTCTTTTTCAAGGACCTTCTCAACCAAACTAGGACATTAAAACACCATATACCTGGGCAAGGCAGAGACTACTTGCATCTACAGAGTTGCTACTACAACTGGCAACAGCAGCAATGAATAGTATTGCTTGAAAATATTAAATCACTGCATTTTGTCTGTATTTTTGCCTATAGTGTCATTGTTCCTGTCACATTTAGCTGGAATTTGCCATTATTAATAGAAGGGATTTACTAATATTATTAATAAATACTAATATTATTAATAAATATATCTATTTATTAATAGAGAGATTTTGTTTTGACAGAGGATACTGGCAGAAGGTTGGTGTGCTTCTCAATTCAGCGATACTAGTATGCCCAGGATGCAGTTTTATTAAGTATGTGAACTCTGCATTATTTATGACTTTCTTGTTTGATACCAACTATGTATAGCACTTAAGGCACTGTGCATTTTTCTTTCAGGATAGGTTGCATATGTTAATTTTACATTTCCATACACTATAGTTGATCCTTGTTATTAAAAAAATTCAGTCATTATTTAGGCGCTTAATTGCTTGAACAGCACTTTCATTTTTAATGGTATTGAATGATCCTTTGGAGTAAATGATTAGCTCAAATTTACAGCTTGTAAACATACACATTTTTTATTTTCCTCCTCTGCTGATGTCTATTCAGCAGTGATTCCTTTACTGCCAGTTTTAAGTTCCTCCATATAATCACCTGAAGCATTCACATAGCATTTGCCTTTTGCATTGTTAATGTTGGTATCGTTTGTCTTCAAGGAAGAATAGTTAATTAGGAAAAATGGATAGGCCACACTTTGCAGAGATCCCAATTATTACTTTTAAATGTATGTATTATTTTATCATAGTAGTTTTACTATGTAATAAGGAACCACAGAAAAATACTGTAGGGAAAAAAAGATTTTTTTTTTTTATATGGAGATTGAAATTAATAAAATAGGCCAACTGCCAAAATGCAGGACCTACATGAAAACAACAACTCAGATTTAAAAAAAAATCCTCAGTAGTTAAAAATAACAAAGAACATTTAAAAAAAAAATCAAATTTAAGGTCATCTGTGAAAGCTTAATTTTTTCTTTGTATTTTTTATACCTTATAGTCTGTAATGACTTTAAATGACTATTTTATGTGGGATCCTTACCTTGTTCAGTGTGAAGGAAGGACCTCTCCTGGTGTGAAACGTAAAGTTTAATAAACAGGACTCTCTCCTATTCATTGCAAAAATTGCAGATGTATAAAAACTGAGAGTAAACAAAAGTACTGGAAAGCTGCTTACTGTGTGAGAAATGTCCCTTCTATACATGGAATAAGACATAGAGAAGTGGACCAAAGTACTTGGTTATGTAAGCAATGACTGTACAGGTGCTATACTCAAGCTAGAGGTGAACTTACAGTGCACAACCTTAATTCTGTCATTTTCTACTGTTTCAGTGCTTTTTGTGTACCATTCATAATCCAGAATGGTATTGCCAACTGCAACTAAATTCCAGATTCTGGACTTCATCAGTTTATGAAATGCGTATCATGCTTCAAACATTCCTGTGACATGCTTAAAACATTCCATGTAGCTAGCTATGCTAATTATAGAGCCCCTTCCTTTGATAACACAAGAATGATAAAGAGGTTTTGGCTTTCTGGTTTATTTGGCAGTGCTAAAAGTGGACTGTTTTCCTTATGAGTTCTAGGCTTTTAATTCTGAACAAGAGCACTCTCTCAGTTAATCAGGATGTTTGCTCTTAATCTTATTCTTTTCTGATAATTAGACCACTATGTGGACAAATAATGCTCAGACCAAAGCTCAACCCACAGCTATAGATGAAAGGCTCAAAAGATGTCAGACATCTGGCAAATATAATTCTTTCAGAGGAGGATGTGGTAGCAAATATGTGGCATATTCCTTTGTGTCTGACATAGTGACATAAAGGAAGCTAGTCTTCATTTTACTTACATTCTGCTTTATTTTTTAGCAGTGCCCACTCTGGTTTTCTGGAGATTTTTTTTTATGAGCTCTGAACATCAGAGAGCAGTGCTAGAAAGACGAGTACCATTTTTCTGAGAGCTCCCACATGCTTCACTTTGAAGCCCTTCAGAATTCTACATGTTAGAATTACCAACAGTGAGTTACTTTTCTCAAATTTTCTGCATTTTTTTTACATTTAGACTGGCTAGACTACCCAAAACCAGGCATAAGCATTTTCTATGAGAGATAAAAATCAATCAGCCATATAAAGAAATAAGAATATACTGCATTGCCCATAACTAGCACACTTAAATACATTGGTACTTATATTGTGCTATATATCTGTTTTTCCAATATAGCTGCCTCAGCAAGAGCTCAGTGTGATGCCACAGATGATTTATAAGAAATACAGTCCCACTAATAGGAAAAAAAGAAAAAAATTGAATTAAAGCTTTAAGGATAGCACATGCATTACTGCAGACAAATAGAAAATTACTTCCAAGCTATAAACCAAGCCATATTTTTTCGGACAAAAATGACATTTCCAAATGCTCTGTAAGTAATTTCATCTACAGCAGTTGGCAAAGCAGAGAGGTGAAACCAAGTGCACTCAAAGGAAAATCTTTCTGTGCTTTTAGTAAGCTCCTTTAGTACCACGATGTCACTTGCCAGTCTCTTACCAGTGCCTTTGTACTGTTTCTGAAGGGTGCCCATAAAACAGCGCTCCACAAACCTATTCTACTGAGCTTCTGATCGTTGGGTTTGAGGGTTTGGCTTATTTTTTATTTTATTTTTTTAATTTGAAGCTTTTAATATTGCAGCTTAGTCAAAGCAGTGCTTTTCCAGATGTGCTCCTGAAGCTTCCTATTGCTTTTGTGATCTCATTGGCCCTTAAGTAACTTATAAACTGACTTGAGGGTCTACTTACATGGTACTATTCAGGCAGACCTGAGCTCATTCCAATTGTGTGCCAAGCAAGCCAGGTGCAAATCAGTTCTAAACAAGAAGTCATATGGTCAGAGCTGGCACAACTGGCAAACCACTGCTAACAAATCTGCTTGAAAGGCAAAGTGAAATGGTGTCTGCCTGCATTTCTTTAAGGACAGTGTTGCGTACTGTATGAAAGGAGATGCTTGAATCTAACTAGGTCTGTTGTTATATTGTTTAGTGGCAGTCTGTTTTCTTTCTTTACTTAGCTATCTAAAGATCCTCAGACAGGGGGATTGCTGGGAGGTGGCTCTCAAACCTCATCTCCTTCACGATGCATACACGCCTGGTGTTTTTAAAATGGAATTCTAGTTTCATGCATAAATTTGTTTCTAAATCCTCTTCATGGCACTCTAGACATATTTATACCAGACCAATGTCTCAATGCTTCTTGTCAGCACTATCTCATCTTCTAAGGTTATTGCTAGGAAGCATTTCCATGATCGCAGGCATCCTCTGGAGTTTCAGAGTTGTTTTATGTATAAGAGTCCTCTTATTTCTTAGGGAAGTACTTTCAGACAGATAGAGCTGTCTGTGGCTGTTCTATTTTTCAGAAAGTCTCTTTCCTTGCTGCAGTTCCTCATATATAATGGAACTGACAGTCTGCACCTCCCATGCCTCAAATAGATTCCCCTTCCTCATAACAGGGGCAGTTCTCAGATACATGTTGCAGAGAGCCACACTGAATTTCTTGCAGATGCAAGAACCTGTGTCAGCAACAAGGTGGATGTTCTCAGGTCCTAAACATCAACAATTTACTTATGCTCAGCTCATCACAGACATTCATAGGCACAACTCCTTTAGAACTTGATGGTAGTTAGTAACAGATGCCTCTGAAGACCTAGGCACTAGTTCTCTTTGCTTCTAATCCCTGCTTTTAAGATCAATGCATCTTACCTCATAAATTATCATGATGACTTCCAACGGTTAGAATCGCGTGGCACCATGATACAAAGGGTTTTCTATGTAGAGATTATACAGTAGCTAGTACTACAGATAAGTAGATGCACGGGCACTGGCAGTAAAGAAAGAAGGAAAGACTGCTGTGCCTAAAGAGGGACATATGTGAGCTTTTGTTAGTGAGAGTATGTTGTTCGGGAACATGAGATGAGGCCTGCCCTTCTGCAAGCATCACTTGCAGAAGAGCTGAAAAGAGCAACCATGAGTCCTGCCTAGTACTTAGGAGGGGGTAAACTTTGAATACTGGCTATATCCGGTGATGATCTGATGTACAATGTAGGCACTTTCCAAGAAGTAAGGTTTCTTGGAAGCCTTTCTATAAGCTGAAGCTTACAGCTTCTCATAATACGCAGGTGATATCTTCCAGTAAGTGGAGAACTTGAGTGTAATGCCTGACAGTGAAAACAAAAATAGATTTGGATACAAAATTTGGCTCCTTTTCTGTGCGTGACAGTTCTTCACTTGAAGCTTTAGCACACAGCTACACCTGCATGTATATCCCTCAAGTGAATTCAAGTGTAATTCAATAACTCAATAAATAAATCATTCTGGCAGCTGTTGCCTTCTGTTAAATCACTCCATTCTTTCCAGAACTGATCATATTTTAATAGCTCTCTTCATTTTGGCAAGAGTTTTCACAGCCTGAGCCTCTTTGATTAAGTACAAGGCCAAGTTGATGGCATGACAGTAAACTTAACACCTAATCTTTATGTGCCTGTTCCTAACTGTGTATATGTAGATACTTATGATTTGGAGAAAGATATATTAATCCTTGCCTTAAGTAAGAATATTATCCAGGTGATTTCAGCAATGATCTGGGTGAGGGGAAGGCTGCAAGGGCAACAAGAGAGGACATGCTCCTGGAAATTCATCAGAAAGCTCGTAAGATTGCACGAGTCTGCTTTCTCGGCTCAATTCAGCACCTCTGGAAGTTGCCTCCAGGGCCTCTTCATTAGTGTGTGTTTTCTCTGGTGTACACACAGAACAATTTTTGACAGTTTTGAAGGAGAAGAAAGGTTAAATAGATGGCATAGTCTTTATGGTGTTAGGAGGCTCTGGATTGCAGTGGCTTCTAAGTATCGTCTTAAAACTGAGTATGTGTTTACAAATGTGAGTATGTAGGAGTATTTCGGGGGAAAGCCCTTGCCCAGTAGAGCTCACAAGAACAAACCCCCTCTCAACAAATATGTGTGCATGTGAAAGTAATGACTTTTAAAATATTTGGCATCTGTGACTTTCTAATAGCATGTATGATAGAATTCCGAGTAGGGAGAAGTAATTTCCATAGCTGCTATCATCTGGCACTGTTGAGGAAATCTGAGCTTTCCTTAGCACTGCTGCCCACATGGTGTGGCTGGAAAGTGAACTTCAGTCTGTCAGGTCTTCCACTAACAGCTTCTTTAAGCAGTAATTCAAAGGATCCTCCTTCCCTCCTCCTCTGAAATGGCACAGTTAAAGTTTCTCCTGTTTTCATAGGTGAGTATATATATCAGAGGTATCATCTGCATATATGTCTGCAAAGGAAAGAATCCTCTGCCAGTGAAAGGAGATCTTCCCCTTATCTCATGTGTGATTACCTAGTTACACAGGCTCTGCAAGACTATAATTATTGTTTAGTGAGTGCACTTCTCTATTAATCGCTTAAAATAGTACAGAAGAAGCTGAATCATAGAGCTTTAAAAATACTTAGAATATTTTAGAGTACTACTTTAAGTAAGTAAGAGTTTGCAAGCTCCTGTATCTTTTTAGACCATCAGACAGGAGAGGTTTTGCCTTGATCTCTGAGGTTGCTGGTGAAAAATAGTGCTTCTTGAGTAACTGCCTCCTTTAGGACAGTATCTTAGAGAATGCACCTAACATTGATTAACTGTGCTGCTGTACCAAATCTTCCAGTTTGCCACAAGACACGTCAACCAATTTTTACCAAATAACTTTTTCAGGGGTTTCCAGCAGGACTGGTTATCAAAACCAGCTGTTGTAGCGAGGCTGAGGAAGAGGTTGGGCAGTCGCTGCATCCTTCCTTCCCAACAGACAGTGGGGCTGATCAGCTTTGCAAGAGAACATGGTACCCCAGCAGAGAGTAGGCCTTCAGAAAAATAATTCCTGGGGCTTCTGTTACAGCAGCACCAGCTATCGTTTACCTGAATACAGAGCTGATTTATGTAAAAGCCAAGATTTATGGCTTTTACAAAGTCTCTGACATTATCCATTTTTTTAAGGCTGCTGTTGACAAAGTGCTGCCAAGCCATTGAGTCATTGTCTTCACTGTTTGAAGAGATCAGGTACTTTGATCATTAGTTGAATTTTTGCAGGAAGAAAGCAGATCACCGTGCCAAAGAAAGATCATGGTCAACATTTCATGACCTTGTGAATCTTGTAGCTCCATTGCTCACAGCTTAGAAGGCATAGTGCTGTGGAAAACAGTAATTTTAATAAAGTTTTAAAACACAGAATCTAAAAGGGGCTAGGAAAATGAGTTTGGTGTTGGAGTGGAAAACACAAAGATTGAGCTATTTAAGTAAAAGATGGCAACTAGTATGAAGGAGTAAAGTTCCATTTCTGTTCCCGTGATGACTCAGCACTTGACAAGTTGTTTTCCCTAGTTCCCAAGATGAAAGAAGCAGCTGCCTTCAGCCCTCTCCTAGCACAGAGGAAAGTTCCAGTGTTGAGACCAGAGCAAGAAGGTAGATTATTTTTATTCTACAGTGTTTATTTTCTTGTGTATTTTCTGCTTTCATTATAATCTATATTAGCCAAGCCAGAACCAGTTTAAAAACCTTTAACATAAAACAAAGCTTTGGTTAGTGCTTTAGAGACAGCAGCTGACCAACCCATTCTGCCAGTTCCAGTACGAGAAGCTGGTTTTGTGTCCTTTGCAAAATATACTTTAACTGTTTCAAAGTAGTGTATAGAAAGTTTCCCCACGTTGAAAGTTGACTTGCAATTGAAATTCACTTGATTTATTTATTGAAAAAACAAAGTAATTTCTATCATATGTAGAATGAAAACGTGTTAGGAGACAATATGCCAATGTCCCTCAGCCATGTTCTCTTGGATTTTCTCCTAGTTGTCTGTCAGAAGCCAATAGGAGTTTCCTCTGAACAAGACTAATTAAATATTTAACCTGAATCTTAAATAGCCTGACTTTGAATTTATTATAGCTCCCAATGTATCAGTAAGTCCTGTGGATATCAGAGTAAGATGATACTACCTGTTCTTTCTTACATTAAAAAATTGTTGCAAAATCTGCTAGGGGAGCATACAAGGTCCAAGAGCTGTCAATTTATGTACACAGCTGAAGCTTCTGACATGCCTTCGGAAACTGCTTCACACACTTTCAAACAGAAGACTTCACTGCCTGTTGGGAACTACAACAGACTGCAGTGTAGCTCTAGCCACAGCAGAGCATAAAGGCAAATCAAAGGCCATTGTTCTCCTCTCTCCCGGTGGGACACAGTTTCCCTGTCATGGACAGAATCACAAAGCTGACTGTAAGGACCTGCTTATAAGAGCTATAGAAACAAAGCAGAATCCAGAAGCAGTGGGGCCGAGAGATTGTATTGAGCTGATTCATTTACAGGGTAGCACCATCCTCCTGGGGAATCACCAGCCAAGGAGGCAGGGACCAAAATTCTGGGATTAGCTGTAGCTGAGATTATTTTTAGGACAAGGTGGGTTCCACCCAAAACTTAAAGAAAACTAAACAAAATAGACAGAAGTGCTGGCTGACATTAAGGGCAAGATACTGTTTTGGTTGTTTTCCAATCCAGAAACAAGTAATAGTCTGAAAAACAATGGACTGATACAGTAAAACTCTCTAAATGCTGTGTGCTGCACTTCTCTGTTTCATGGTAAAATACATGAAAAGAAGAAGGATGCCTCTTTCTGAGGAAATTCAGATGGATCAAGTATTATTCTTAATTGGATCTGTCATACTTGCACTGCACAGTGTTTCTTTCTTTGTGTATGTCATGCTTTGCACCTGCACAGTCACAAAGGCTATGGTGTGCTCTGGGTGACTCCCTTTTTCAGTGTCCTCTAAAGGTCAACTGCTTTGTGTTATTCCCAGCTTCATGTAGTATGAGTATCAAGTGCTGACATAAAGGATTCCTCTCATGGGAGGCCAGCTTCTCTCCCTTCAATGGATAGAACTGGAGCTTGAACCTCTCAGCTGATTACAACTACAGCAGTGTAACAAATGGAGAGAGGAAAGCTCTCAAGTTGGCAGACCCCAAGCCATTTATGATGCTGGAGTTCAAAACTGACACCTCCACCTAAACCTGGCAATTGTCAGGCACTTCATGTACAGAAGTCACACCATATAAACTCATGTGCAGATGGGACATTGGCAGTAAAAAGACACAACATATTTTCCCGTGAGTTGAAGAAAGAATTACTGCATAAATTCTTATGTTTTGCTTTTTTGCAATTTAATCCAGGACAAAACTACTTGAACTCAGAGTGTATATAATTTTAGAATTACTTATACATTAATAACTGGGTGAATAAAGAGAAAATTCTTTTTATCAGTATTTATGACACAGTTCTCCTCTTATCTCCAAGTCTCCATTGCCAATTTTTTTTTTCAGTTGATTGCAGCTTCAGTCGAGGGGTCTGCGACTGGAAACAAGATACTGATGATGACTTTGACTGGAATCCTGCTGATCGAGACAGAGGTATTTAAGTATCTGTCCTCTAGCTATGCTTTTATTTGATGGCTCATCCCCTCCAAAAAAAGGGGGAAGGAAGGTAAAAGAGAATGAAGAATTAGCTTTCCTAGTTATAAAATATAAAAACAAGGCAGAGAACGCTGGGAGTGGAAGTTGTTTATTTGAAATACACAGTGTTAGCTGGTAATTAGAAACATACTTCAACACAAATGAAAAAATGAGAAAATTATTAGAATATAACAGTTCAGAATTGCAAGGTACAAGGCAATGGAAACCTTATTAGTTATGCGTTGTGCCTCACCAAGACTGGCAGGACATTTAACATCTGCCACTTAGGATGAGGCAATGTAGTCACTCGTGTGACTTAGCACTGTGATAACTGCTCAGATATCTCAAGCTCTGCAAGACAAACTAGTGTTGCCATTCCTCAGAATGAGCCAAGGGCAGGGGGCTATTCAAGAGCAACTGATACCTGACCTGGTACCAATGGCAGGCCTGCTAAAACCTGAGAAGGAACTCCATGAATGTGATGTGTGACTGCTGTGAGGGTGCATATAAAAAGGAGTGGCTGAAGAAACCTGTTTTAAAGGATGTCTCTTCCCCTAGTGACATAGGAAATGTTGCAGAATTTGCTGCGGTAGGGATTGGTGGATCCTCCAGATCCTGCAGGCCACCTGCTCCAGTTCCTACACACATTCTTTCCCTCTTCCCTCATAACCTTTCCATCCCAGTCTTTCTTCACTAATCCTTCCTCTCCTGCTCCATATATTTCCTTTTCCCCAAGTCCCTTCTCTGTGCTGCTGCTTCCAGAAGGATCTTACCCTGACCTTACCCCATCTCCTCAAATTCACATCTGCTCATTATGACTTTACTTACAGGCCCAGATGTTTTATCCCTTTACCACTTTGTGTGTCTCTGTCATTTCACTGGTCCTCCAGGATTTGGGGAATAAGCTGTCAGTTGCTTTATGAGTTTGTCATCACTGCAGAGGCCAGTGGAAAGTGTACTGAGCTAGCTCAAGTACTGGAAATGGTCCGACCACAGAGGCACAGCAGCATGTTTCTGGCTGTTGCATTTGAAAAACTGAGATGGTTTTGCCTTTGAAAGATAGTGCAAGGAAAAATGACTGTAATTGCCAGTGAAATATGAACTCGTGTCCTCTGTAAACTGATCTGACTTCCAACAGTGCGAGCTTATGCCTTGCATAAGTACACTCCCTGCTGCTTTTATCCAGTCTGATTGTAAGTTATTCAAGTAATAGAGCTTCCACATATTTTCTTAGCAAATACACATACAATTTGCTAATAAGTAACACAAGTCCATTAGATGCATTTTCCTTTTTTTTTTTTGTTACAAGGTGATGGATACTACATGGCAGTTCCAGCTTTCGTGGGGCACAAGAAGGATATGGGGCGTCTAAAACTTCTCCTCACTGACCTCAAACCAAAGAGCAGCTACTGCTTGATTTTCAGTTACCGGCTTGCTGGTGAGAGAGTGGGGAAACTTCGAGTGTTCCTGGCAAACAAAAAACGTGCTCCTGTCTGGGAGCAGAACAAAGGAAAAGATGAAAGGTGGAGAATTGGAAAAATAGAGATATTTCAGGAGTCTGAAACAACCAACAGTGTAAGTGTAACACAATTTATAAGCCAAATACCATAACCAACAGCTTAATTTTCTGTTTTATAGGCATTGCTTACTGGCAATTAAAAGGCTTATCTGAAATGGGAAACAGAAGCACAGATTTTAGGAGGCAGAAAAGTTATTATCAGGCTGTAATTTCAGAACTGAATTACCCCATTTGGTTAGAACACTAATGCTGGTAATCCTGTTATTTTGTAAAAAACTGCCTCAGATCATAAATTAACAATGAAAATCTCTGTTCAATATCGCATGCAACAGAAGCATACATATATTCCTGGGAAAAGGAAAATTATCCCTGTTTCATAGAAGAGGATGCTGTCAAAACACACTAAACCAGATAATCAGTGCAGAAGGAGACATCATGTATAATCAAGGGTGGTCAGTCACCCTAGGAGCAGGACATACTCGCCAACAGGGAGCACTGTGCACAGAAAACTGCCTCAGTCAGGGCTTCAGCAAGTTTCTCCTCTAAATGCTAGGGCCTGGTTTTCATTGATGTGACTGAACATTTTCAATCCTGTGTAAAGGCTACTGCTGTGTAATTGAATACTGTGAGTATAAATTAAATGCAAGCTCTTTTCAAGGTTCTTTGCACTGCTGGAATGATGTGAAAAAGCCCTTACATAAATGAGAATCGGACTATAAAATAAAAACCCAGGCATCCTCTTCATAGAAATGAAGCCACTCTCTCTATATAGTATACCTACTGCATTATAGACATATATATTATATAGAGTAAACATATATGGTATATACACCCAAACCTAAGGATCCAAGCAGATCAAAAATGAACAGCTGCAATGTCTTCAAAAAATGAAGTGTGCTGACATCACGGACTGTGATAAAACTGCATTATTATAATAGGATTTCACTCAATTTGCATTTTCTTTGTACAAAGAAAACAAGTAATCTTATTAAAGGAATCCATTTGGTATTGCAAATCCGTGCAGAGGATTATAAGTCTAGTTCAAATAATACATTCCAAACTCTAAAAACTGCAAGGCTGTAAGTCATTAAGTACTGTGTTGTGATAAAACATTCCTCAGATATAGCTAATTAACATTAAGAGTTGCTAAACGGTTGGATAAACTACATTTTCACTGTTACACATCTCTTTTCTTATGACAGGTCACTTTTGAATCAGAACGTGGGAAGGGCAAAACCGGAGAAATTGGAGTGGACAATGTTGTACTAATTTCTGGTCTGTGCCCAGCAGATGCCTGATAATGGATATTTGAGAATACTGGATTTAATCCTCTTTTTTAATATTTGCCTTACTAGTAGTGTATTTTTGTAGCATTTTCTTCATAAAAACAAAACCAAAAATGATAAAAACTGTGCCTTGAACTTAATGCAGCAATGCAAACAGAAAATATGATGTGAAAATACAGAGTACACGTTTTCACAAGTTATTCTAATACATGCTTTGAGTGTAGCACTACTGTATTTTATATAATTCAAGGTCAGGGTTTCTAAAGTATTACTTGTCCTGCTTTTTTTACAAATTCTACATGCTTTTATTCCTTAAAGTGCTTTTCAAGGCTATTCTTAAGTCTTCTATTTCATTTCTTCTACTCCACAAGAACACAAAGGAGTATTTAAGAGATGTTACTACTTCTGATGATGTAATTTTAACTTCTTAATTAGTGTGCAGACATTCAGTCTATTCAAGTAAGAAGAGGAACTTTATTTCCATTCTTGATGGAGCTAAGCAAGCTGTAAGTGGAGTCATGTCTTTGAGGAGTATTTTCATTACTAATAAAGTACGTAAAATACCTTGTTTGTCATGTCTTCGAGTCACACAAACCACTGTTTATAAATGATCCCTTTATAGTTTTATAACCATTTAATGATCATCAGTAACAGAGGATGTTACCAACTGACATTAAAAAAAAAAAAAAAAGAAAGGAATGCCCCATTATTAAAGTTTAAGAAGCATCACTTTGTATACTGATATTCAGGAGCAATTTGGTTCATGCTGGATTGCAGGCCCACATTACCCCACAGAGGTGTGAAAGGACAGTTTTTGTTTTCCAGTAGACAGTATAGCCAAGAGGCCACACAATAAGGCTTCTTACACAACTGAAAAAAAAATTATCTTTGTTGTGAGTTCCTTCATATCCCTTCAAACTTCAGCAGAAGGGATGGAGACTATCTGCCATCTGCAGGAGCAGGAAGGTGAGCAGGACCTTCTCCCACAAAGGGAGGACCTTCTCCAATCCCCTGTGTGGTGGGTTGGACCCTGGCAGGCACCAGGTGCCCACCAAGCCCTTCTCTCCCTCCCCCCAACCCCCGTCAGCACGGCACGCAGGGAGAGAATAAGACTCAAAGAGCCGTGGGTTATGATAGATAAGATGTTATTCTCTACTTCCCATCCACAGGCAATGTCAGGCCAAGTCCAGGAAGCAGGGCTCCAGGAACACGTAGCAGCCGCTTGGAGGACAAAGCAGAATGCCCCCCATCCTCCTCCTGCCCTCTCCCTTTATAGCTGAGCTGATGTCATATGATATGGAATAGCCCACTGGTCAGCTCAGTTCAGCTGTATCCTCTCCCCCATCTTGCCCCCCCAGCCTCTGGTGCCATGTGAGCACTGGCAGTCATCACACGGGTGTGTTATCAACACCCTCCAGCTCCCAGTGCTGCAGCAGGAGGGATGGATGGGGAAAAGCAGCTCAGCCAGACCCACTACACCCTGCCATGCTCACCCACGCACACACACACACACACATACACGTACACATACACATACACGTTTGAGGAAGGTCTAGAATCCAGGTTTCAGCTTTTCAGAAAAGAAGTCTAATGACAATGTTGTGGAGAACAAGACCATCTTCTTCCATCTTGTGATCTCTTCTGAAAGTACCTAATGGTCTGAATCCCAAGAGGACAGACATATTCATGGAGAAGCCCTGGTTCAGGCAATGTTCAGTTAAACATGCGTGCATGCATTTTCCTCGTGGTTAGCCCTGTCTACCCCCTTCTAGACTGATTGCTCACTGTTTATTATTAGTGATGCTCTTTATTTCTTGTATGAAGAAGGGGACATTCAAAACAATTGAATAGAATTTTGTAGAACAACACTAAAGAACCTTGAAGAATTCAGTCTATACAAACCTAAGTGTTTTTTAAAAAAACCAAACAATAACTACAGAAGTTCAAACACCTTGAACTGCACCTGTGAAGACAATTAGGGATGCTTGAGACATTTCTTGTTGAAGCACATTATTTTTGCACTTTTTCTTTCCTGGTGTCTTTGGAGGTGCTGAGGAAATTACACAATAAGAACTTAAGAAAACAAACTCTTTTTAATCTCAGGGCAATGAGTCTGGGAATTTTAAAGCAAAGGGAAAGTTCCCTCAGTAGTAGATCAGATGCTGGCCGTGACCTCAGAATGATGAAGAATCTGGTCACAATGAGGCAGAAGGGTGAAATAAGTGTTTTCCTGGACTCACTGCTTGTCTGTGTCTCTGAAGTTGAACTACCCTTACTGACAGCCAAGAAAATGAAAGATCAGCTTTACTGAAATGAATGTCTGTGTCTAGCCTCAAACAACAATCATTTGCATATACATGGTGCCCTTAAGAAGCTTAAGAATCATTACTGCCTTGAGCATTACAGTGCAAATGATATATTTGAAAAATATATGTAGAGCGAACCAAGTCTACCTTAAACAGCACAGCTATGCATTTCTTGCATGTGTAGTTATCTGGCATGGAAAGATAAATACTGCCTGTGGACAGTGTAATATCTAAAGATTACTTGCTCAATACACAAACAACAGAGAGTAAACACAATCAGCACAATCTGATACAGAGCCAGATATGCTGCTATCTATTTGTTATTGGTTGAATCATAGCCCACCATGAATCATGACTGTGACAATAACTTCAGTAGTAGCGTTCCATCCAAAAGTCAAGAGAAAAAGAAAAGCTTTTGCATTTCATGGAACAAGTATGAAAATTATTTTCACAGAGCAGCACAGACCACAATATCTGCCATAAGGCTGTCTGTAGTAGATGCAGGAGTAGTTTCTCATTGTTGGAAGTGTATTGTCAGATACAAGCTAGCTTGCATCACAGCAGATCATAAAACTAATTCTAGCATAATAAGATCTGAAGATCAAAACTGAAACCTTTTTTTCTTGTGAATAAATTAAAAGCTGGCTTCTGCAGAAGCAACAAAACAAATACATTATGTACAGACATTTGCATGAACCACACAAGTGCGTCAGCAAATTAACTAGTATTGTTTGCAACGTTCATTCAAAAGATGCAACTACTCATGGCAAAAGCTACATTTTTTTCCTTCAGACGAAAACAGTTAAAGGGCATATTATGCCCACAGTCATTAACGCCTCAAAATGTTCCTGACAGTTTTCCATTACTGTGAAATGTGAAATCCATTATCTGCTTGATTATTTTAGACAGCAAGGAAACTGCACTGGGAGTATTTGAAAATGTTACAAGTATGCTATAATCATGTGGCTTGAACTTTGATAATATCATTTGCAACTCTTAAGTCCAGTAATAAACTTTGGAGACAGTACTCTGCCTACAAGGTAATGGGAAAAAAAAAAGGAGCTTCTAGTTAATTACCCAAACCTGTGTTACATCCTTCAAAAACCACTCAACAGATGTGATCACTTAATCTTGAAGGTTGTATAACAAAAGGTTTCAATCACTTTTCTTCAGCTGCAAAAAGAATTAAAAAGAGACATTTCTTTTTGTCAGCCTTGAATACATGGAAATGCTGAGGCATGTTCCCACAAGATGATTATCTTGTAACCTCCAGTTGAAAAGAACTTAAAACATTTTCCAGCTAATAGCTGGATGTTGGTTTTATGCATTAAATAAGGATTCCCACTGCAATTTTTAAGGATCATAAAGATGAAGATAATGGACAGATGCTTTCAACGACTGACTGCCACTCATGTTTACTTCATAATTGCTATATTTTTTAGGACAGAGTCATACACCTGCATGTGCTGGAGGTATTGAAATTTATGACAATATATTAATGAAAAGGTAAATAACAGGCCAGCGTGGATAATAATTTATGTTGTCATATGTTTACTGTTACATAAAAACTCATCACAGAAGATTTTTGATGGAAAAGAATTTCTACTTTTGACAGTTACTGACTTCTCAGACACCTTACTTGTTTGATTTCAACAAAGTTAGACGTTCAGTCTCTTTTGACTCCCCATCCCAAACTCCAGCTCTTCAGGAAGTGCATATTATAGAACTGCTGAGAGAACATTCATTGTTAATTTTTGTTCAGGGCATATTTAGTCTTCATTGATTCAGTAAAGTGTGAAAGCATGACTGAATGTTTCAGAAGGTCCTTTTTCCTTTCCTTTCCTTTCCTTTCCTTTCCTTTCCTTTCCTTTCCTTTTCCCTTTCCCCTTTTCCCTTTCCCCTTTTCCCTTTCCCCTTTCCTTTTTTTAGGAAATAGACTAATTGCCTGGCAATCTCTCTATTTCTTAGTATTTCTGTAATGCATTATACCAATTTCTATTCTAATACAGAATTGAGGAGTCTTGAGAAGTAATTTTAATAGTGACCCTTTTAGGTCTTCAGATTAAAGTAACTTTAATCCCACATTTAAAGTGTTTTATTAATTCATTTCAAAATGAAAGAAAAAAAGTCCAAAGCTAAATATTATCTAGAATAATACAATGTATTATAAACAACTGGTGTGTCTGATGCAAATAGAAATTAGGTCTGAGTTAAAGGAAATAGCATTTCCTTAGACTGGCCTTAAAGTAGCATTTCATTCTCTTTTCTTCATATACTTGTTTTTGCTTCCATGCAAAGACAGTAGATTGGATGGTGTGCGGGAGCACTGAATAGCTCCAGAGACATGCTTTGTCACGACCCAGCTCCAAGCACTCCCTCAAATGCTTCCCAGGCAGAGCTTGGGAGTCAAAATGTGTCCGGAACCACTCCCAGGCATCAGTTTGCACACAGCAGCCCCATTTTTTCTAGCATAGAGGAGGATGCGGCACCGCTTTTCATTCTGTACACAGGCAACAGCAAAGTCAGCAGCTCATTCAGGCACTTAGAATCCTCTTCCAGAGCTGACTGCCCTGCTTGGTTGCTTTCTGCTGGCTGTACAGGGAGCATCAGTGCTTTACTTTGATGCTCAAAATCTGCCTGCTGAGCTGGACACCTCTAGGCTGCAATCAGTAAATATGACTTAGGAGGGTAAAGCAGGCAATCAGAATTTGGCCCTTTGATTTCAGGCCAACAGCAGTTCAACATTAAATCTCTGCATTTTGACTCACTGCAGTTTATCACAGTTATTATAGTTTCTGTGTTTTGACTCAGTGAAATATTATAATTTTCTTGCTATAGTTGAAAGCTTAATACTTTGTATTTTTGTGTACTTCATCAGTTGTCTTCCCACCTGAAAATATCACTCATTTAAAAATTGTATACCATAAAAAAACCAGAAGGCACAAACATGGTAAAATGATAGAAAATGATGATAAAAATGCTTTGAGAAATACATGTGATAAAAGTAATCAGAAACAATGTATTACAAAAACACCCAAAAAACCCTGTTTCTCCATCAAGCCCTACTTTTATTCTAAATTAAGTAACATTCCCAGCAGATTTAAAAAGTGCTAGCACAGGTCCTGTATGTACTCCAGAAAGCCACACATTCAGTTACGGTGACTTACTCATTAGCATTACCTTCCTGCCCAGGACATAAACATATGGCAGTCCTAATTTTCCTTGCCTTCTTTGAAGCTGACAGAATGTTAAAATACTCACCTTTTCTACAGGCAAGAGGGCACTTGTAGAATGGCCAACTACACGTGCTATTAAAAATATGAGTAATAGGACGAATAGCAAGGTGACAAAGTTTGTCTTCATGGTTCATGTCAGTCAAACTGAAAGCTGAGTGAGAAGAATCTTGTGATACTGAGTGACTGTGCAAGAAAATGAGATGGGAAAATTAACTGTGGGTGACTGGAAAGTAATGGACTAGGAATAAATAATCCTCTTTATATCTATATAGTCATTGGATTGAAATTAGCTACTACCTTTAAGGAAAATGACCTGAGAATGACAGTAGTTTCCTTTGAAATGCTCACTTGCACTGGAAAAGACAAAAAGAAAGCACATCAAGTATGTAAATGCTCCATGTCCAGACCCAGTTCCCAAATATTCTTCTGAGATTTCCTGTAGTGACACAGCTGTCCACCATGTCTTGCAGTGGTGGAACAAAGGACTGCTTTGTAGTTGATTCACTTGCTGGTTCTTTCAGAAGGACAGTCAACAGACTACGGGTGGACATCACAGTTTGGGAGCTCTCTTCTTTAACATCTAATTGCTATTTCATAAATACTGTGTGTATGTAAACAACCCCAGGACACGCACAACAAATTCATACTTGCCTAACCAACATCAGACTGGTTCACTGTGGATGCATAGCAGGAAAGAAGGGACAGAGAGAGAAGACTGATGATCTCAATTTATTTCAGCTTAAGTACTCTGTGCAGTACTTAATTGGGCAAGTTACTTAGATAGCTCCATAACGCTTCACTGACTCTAGGAGAAATTCTCCACAGATCCTCCTGGTAATTCAGTTTCAGGTCTTCCTGGTGGTATGATACTGCCACCATATATTGGTAGTCCTAACAGGAGGAAGAGCCAGGAAACACATGGGAAATATCTCTTATTAACACTTCCCAGTTAACTTCATCATCCTCATTCTCCAAGTTCAGTACCTTCCATGTTACAGGGATCTCATGTCTGCCTCCTGCTGACTGGCCCTCAAACAGGACAGTATACCCCTAAGGTATCCTTGGTTTCCACTGCTACCAGAAATGCACAGAAGAGGTAACTGTGACTACAGGCCATCTGCATCCAGCATGCCAGGAGAGAGGATGGGAGAGAGCCTGTGACTTTACAGTGAATGAAAATATGAAGGCACTATTCTTTCTGTCACAGACAAGATGGTGGGTGGCAGTCATATGAACATCCCACCCAGTGCCCAAGAAAAAGATAGAGCAGGTTTAACCCACAGTGGCTGGGGCACAAGGAAATGAACAGCATGACCATCCATAACAGGACAGTTGAGCTGCATTACGGCTGAAACTCCTCCACCACCCAGTCCTGAAGGTTTTGTCTGATCATGCATAAGCAGCTGCAGGTCAAAGCTGGCCTAAGGAAATGCAGGGCCTGATCCATCTCCCTCACAAAACTGGACTGGAGCCTAAAAACATGAAAGTGACCCTTGAAACAAACAGCAACTCCAGACATCTTTCTCTGTGTGAATGAACACGCTTCAAATGCTGTGAGGGTCAGTATTCTCAAAAACATGAAATCTGTAAGAGTCCCAAAGTATGGCCCAATTCTTGCATTTCCAGTCTGTGAACATGAGGTTTGTGTTGGATTCTTTTCCATATCACTAAGGATGAAGAGGTGACTGTTTAAAATACTGTGGTGCCCATTTCATTTCATTTCATTTCATTTATTTCATTTCATTATGATTCACTTAAGTAGTGCTTGCATTATGTCATTTATGTCATTATGTCATTGCTAGCAGAATGGTAGGGAGCCTTTTCACAAACTGAATCCTATGTGTAGATCATAGACAGATTTTGATGATTTTTTTTTTCTGGGAACTCTAAAAACAATACAAATTCAAGATTTATAGACAAGATACCCTTCAAACCAAAGCAACCTTAAACTGCAGAAAGATCTCCCAAAAGAACTACAGCACTGGACCACAGAATGAATGCCATAGGGAGGGCCTCTCTTTCTGTGGGCTCTTCTTTCTTTCTTTCAAAATGTGCTAGATCTGAGCACCTCTCCTAAGAAAGCACAAATCTTGTTATAGTACCCTGACACTGAAGCAAACTGGCCACTACATAACTAAACACTGCAGGAAGTTTACATGAGGCAACCTGAATGGGGTCTGACTGAGCTGGAGTTAATTTTCCCTATATCAGACCCCCAGTGCTGTGCTTTGCATGGAGAGCTGGAAAGGTGCTGGTGACACACCCGTGTTGTGGCTGCTGCTGGGCAGGGCTCGCACAGCACCAAGGCTACTTTTCCAGCATTCCCCCCACAGTGGGATGGGGTGGGCAAGACCTTGGGAGGGGACACAACTGGGACCCAAACTGACCAGAGGGATATTCCATACCACATGATGTCAGTTTAACAATAAAAATTAGGAAAAGGAGGAGGAGGGGTTGGGCATCCACTTGTCCTCCAGAGCAACTACTACTTATTTGGAGCCCTGCTTCCCGGGAAAGGGGACAGACATCACCTGCTGATGGGAAGTAGAGAATAAATCCTTGTTTTCTTTTGCTTCTGCACACATGGTCTTGCTTTGCTTTTCATTAAATTGCCTTTGTCTTAACATACGAGTTTCATCTTATTTTCTTCTCAGTGGTCCAGCTAAGAGGGGGAGTGGGGGAGTGACAGAGCAGCCTGGTGGGTACCTGGTCAAGGTCAAACCACTACACAACCCAAGAACACAAAAGGGAACTCAGAAGAAGGGTCACAAATTGGAGTATGGGAGAAATAGAGAAAGCCAACCTCGAATGCAGGTATACAGTGAAGGTTATTTTCTTGGGTACGGTTTTTACTGCTCCCTGGTCCCCATATTCATGTTTCCTTGTAAGACCTGGTATCTCAATCAATCAATTCCATTATTAAATAAAGAACCCACTTTGAAAGTGTAGTGCATGTCTGCTTTTCCTGCTATCCCATCTGCCTTCCTGCACAAGATGGAAATGATTTTTGAGGGCTTTATGTTAGAACAGACATAATTGCATACTTCCACTCAAAGTGCGTGCTCAGTTGAAAGTCTTCTTTATGATGTACATTCCCCTGTCAGGAGACAGATTCCTCATCTGGCTAGTGTCTGTTGGATTTGGGAGACAGAGAGTTGCAAAGAGGTGAAATCTTCTGTCAGTGACAGACTGAGGCATGAACATATAGGCCACTAAGGGCTCCCATAGTAATTCAAACAGTTGGAAAGAAGTCTTCAAAATCACTGTAGGATATTTTCCTAGTAGCCTCCCACACCCCCAGCTTCACCAGCTTCACCTGTCTCTCTGCTTCTTGCTGCTGCTCTGCTACTCTGGGAACATCCTTTCCCGAACACAAGGCCATCTGGGGTCCTTCTCCTTAGCTGGTCAGAGTTGTAATTAATCATTCTTGGCTATCTAGATTTTCAAGGCTAATGTGATCCAATTCTTCCTAGGCAGGAAACACAGTAATAAAAATGATATTTTAAAGTTGGTGCCATAAAATGTCCACAATTCTGAACAAATCCATTTTATTCAGCCATGCTAATAAAGAGTTGCTGAACTGTTGCCACCTCCCATTTTGTCTTTACATCATGTTATCACAGAGATTTAATATTAAACTATCCCGTGGCAAATTCAGTGCTTTACAAACCTATAAATAAAATAAAATAAAATAAAATAAATAAACAGAAGACAGTTTTCTATAGGATTAATGTTGCTTTTAATAATGATTTAGATTAGACATTAGGAAGAAGTTTGTTATTATGAGGATGTTGAGACATTGGATTGGGTTAACCTCCCAGAGAAGTTGTGGATGCCTCATCCTTGGAAGTGTTTAAGACCAGGCTGGATGAGGCTTTGAGCAACCTGGTCTGGTTTGAGGTGTCCCTGCCCATGGCAGGGGGGTTGGAACTAGATAATCTTTAAGGTCCCTTCCAACTCAAGCCATTCTATGATTCTATGATATTTGTAATTCTGCCTTTCTTTGATGTTCAGTCAGGAGGCAAGAACATTTTTTAATCATTCATCACAACTTTGGCATTCAAGTTTTTTTGCTAAAGATACGGAGACCCCTTCTGTTCTCCACCATGCTTATGTAAATCTTTTACTGATTCGATACCACTACAGACACTTTGATTTATGCTGGTGTTATGGAGAACTGACATTGACTTTGCCTCCCTGCCTAGGAGCATTTCTAGCAAGTGACCATTCACCAGGTCCCTTTGGGGTTTCCAGGGAGAATACAGTTTCCTTGATTCTGCTCTGTACGGAACAGCTGCTGCCATTACCAGCGCACAAGGTTTCAGAAAGTTAAAACCACAGTTCCAGGGCCTGTACCCAGGGATTTTTGAGGAAATGCCTGTCCATCTGTCCTTCCCACCACACCACATTTTGCCTGAGCTATTCAAAGAGGTAGTTGTTACAATTCCAAGAATGGCCAATAAAAAGGAGAAACTAAAGCTTATCCTTTGAAAAACAAACTGAAGAAGGAAGACTTTAAGGGAACTCGCATGTGTTTTGTTTCAAATAACTACATTACAAATATTTTGTGAATGGGAGAACATCTTTGCAATATTTCGTTGCTAATGCATTATCAACAGATAACCTCTTCAAAACTGGTAAAAAAAAAGATTTTTATTTCATTAAAAGAAACTGCCTATCAGTGTTGTGCTTCCAGTGACTGTGATCTCTTTCATAGGTACAAGCTAATAAATGAACAAAGTAATAGTTGATAGGAAGCCAGATTTGTTCACATGCATTCTTATGCTAATGTTGTCTTTTATGTAGATCACAGCAAACCTACAGCTCCTTGAAACTCAGAAATGTTACTTTTTTATAGTATGTCCAAAATTATTTGTTGTACACTGTGGGACTACACAACAAAGCAAGATATTACATTATAAAATAGCAGCCTGCTATGACATTATGAAATGAAATAATTAATAATAATAATAAAAAAATAAATTATAGTATAAATAATACCTAATCATTTTGGTTTGATTTTTTCTTTCTTTAAATAGGACCATTGTTTTAGAAAAAAAAAATGAAGAGAAGTTTATCTGAAACTGATACTGTTCTGTGCAAGAACCTTACAGTGAACGTCATTCGACCAATATTTTTCCAGCTAGTTCTGTGGATATTTAACCCTTTATCAGCTGGCAGAATATCTCACTTTGTTGAATAGAAGCCTGTGTTTTTAGAGAAGCAGAGACTTAACACAGTTAATACTGAAGTCTCAAGGCAGTTGTCACTTTCAGAGTAGCACTGATTTTATCCTTGAAAACAATGCAAGCATGAAGATATACAGTACATCGCATTACACACAGAAATGCATATGTACGAATATAATGGGTATATAATTTTTATCATATTTTTGGTTTTATTTGCTTCAGTGGTAATTGAGAAAGCATTATCATCTCCATGTTATAAATGGGAAATTGGAATAATGATCCTTTAGTCATTAGATCAAAGATGATTTAATGGAGATGCCCAAGCAGTCCTTTGAGTGAGGAACCCTCCTGCAAGGAGGGGCATCCTCCCTTCTGATCCCTGCTCAAAGGAGAGCTAAACACAAGCAGCAGTTGTGCTCCTTCTCGTGCTCACAATTGTACAGATAAAGAATGAAGAAAACTAGTATTCAAGAGCCTTACCCTGAGAGTCCCAAACTGAGACTAAACTGCGAGCTCTTGAATATTGCAGTGAGAGCTGCTGCAGAGCTTATGTCATATGTATACCACAAAAATACTTAAAAATATATACTTAAAAAACATGTAAGACAGGCCATTGGATGACATGCCATATTTGGACTTGGAAAGCTTGGACTGTGCTCCTGTTCTGCTACAGTTTTATTGTGCCAGTCCTGGACAGTCACGTCAACTGCTTCAAATTCTTCATGTCCTGTTTCATAAAGCTGTGAGCTCTGTTGCTGTGTGAGACATGAAAAACAGGCAAAAATGAAGCTCAATCTCAACTGTGGCCTCCAGCTAGCCAGGGCTAACCACTGCACCATGTGTTCAATCACTGATCAGTTTGGGGCTTTGGCACAAATATATTGTGAGTTAAGTAATAAACAGAACTAAAAATCATTTAAGGTCCTACATTTATCAGTATATAATGCAACCACTGCAGCATTAGCATGGAAAGGTTTGGTACTGCTCAGCAATGAACACTGACCACTTGCTTGTTACAATAATTTAATAAACTGATTACGTGATTTTTGAACATCCTATACAACAATGCAAGGTTGGGGTTTTTTTTGTCTGTGTTTTGGTTTTGATTTGTTTTGTTGTTGTTTTTCGTTTGGTTGGTTTTGGGGTTTTGTTTGATTTTTAAAATTTGTGACTAGTTCTGGTGATGTTTCACATAACAATGTGAAAATAGGGAAAAAGCTGTGTCTGCCATACATGAATAGTATGTTTCATGCTAAAACATGTTTGGTAAGTTTAGTTTACTGTCAGCAGAGGGCAATACAGGCCTCATTAGTGACTGAAACCAAAACCATACTATAAAATCACACTGATTTTTTAGTGTAATTGCAAATAAACCCCCGCATATAGCTGTACGTTTGCTGCAGACACAAAGTTCTGGAAGTATTCATCTTTTGCAAAATCATTTTGACTGCTTATGTAAATATATGAACATATATGAAAGTGGTGCAATAAAGGCAATGACAAATAACCTTTGCTTTGACTAAAATTCAACTTTTAGGTTTTTACTGCATATCCTGATATATCTAGCACACTTCATTATACCCAAAAGCCATGAAGTAAGTTTTGTAATATTTATTTTCTGTAGCCCTGTGTGTACCAATAGCTCCGTTTGTCATCCAAACAACCAGTTGGTTATACCAAAAGCAGCACAGTATGATGTTGAAAACAGTAAGTTTTACAATGTTTTTTCCGTTCTTCGCAAGCCTTAAGGTATGATACTCATTCACCCCACTTGGTGTGTCACACTGTCCTTCCTGAGCTCTGTTTGTTGGAGAAGGACTATGCCATGACTGCAGTCAAAGTTTAAAATCATGTGAGTATCATTGACTTTTTCATTCATCTCAGGGCTGAGAGGAGCCAAAGAGCCCTTCCAGCTTGCCCAGGCAGAGCGATCCCCAGGCAAGTCTTGTTTCACCAGCATGGCAGGGCCCCCGCCACCATGCAGCTGGGCGTGGGGGGCAGGCTGTGCCCAGCACCAGGGTCCCAGGGCAGCATCCCTGTGCCCCTTTCACCCATGGCCATGTCAGGTGCCAGAACGGAGCAATGCCCAGAACTTGGTGGCGGCCTCAGTGAGAGCTGTGCCTTCACACCTGAGCCTGCTTAGGAAACGTTATTTCCACTGCTGTTATTTTCTGTGGGGTGCTTTCAGCCCACAGTGGCCCTGGGACACAGCACAAGAGTTCACATTGAATGTAGAATCATAAAATCATTGAAGTTGGAAACAACCTTCAAGATCACCAACTATTATCAGGACCGCTAGCCCATGTCCTGAAGTGCCCCATCTAGATGGTTTTTAAACACCTCCAGGATGGTAAGTCCCTCACCTCCCTGGGCAGCCTGTTGCAATGTCTCACCATTCTCTCAGTAAACAATTTTTTCCTAATATCCATCCTGGTGCAACTTAAACCCATTTCCTCTTATTCCCATCACTAGTTATCTGGGAAAAGAGACCAACACCCACCCCATTACAACCTCCTTTTTCAGGTAGCTGTAGAAAGCAATAAGGTCTCCCCGCAGCCTCCTCCTCTCCAGGCTAAACAATCCCAGGTGCCTCAGGCACTCCTCATAAGACATTTTCTCCAGACCCTTTCTTTCCCAGCTTCGTTGCCCTAATACCCACCCACCTCCCCCCCGCCATCCCCATGGCCGTCTGACAAGGGGACGTGGCCTCGCTGCCCGGGGCCAGCTCCCGCCCCGGGCCCCCCCGCCCACTGCGGGAGCAAGTGGCGCTTCCCGCGCCCTGAGGCGAGTGCCCGTAGCAGAGCGCTCAGCCGGCTCCCGGGTTTACAAGGAGCCGCGGGCTGGGGCCAGAGAGCTGCCGCTCGCCCCCGCAGCCCGGCCCGCCCGCTGGCAGGGATGGCGACGGCGTGCCGCAGCCCAGAGCAGGAAGCGGGAGGGAGGCGCCATGTTGAGGCCCGCTGCGCAGGTAACGCCGGCGGCCCCCGCTGCTGGGGGACGGCGAGGGGTTTGGAGGGGTGTGCGTTTCTGCGGGGGCAGCGGGAGGGAGGGAGGCGCGCAGCTTCATCTGAGGTGATGGTGGGGAGACGCTTCCCCGTGTCCTGGCGCTGGTCTGGAGGTAGCGAGCGGGGGGGGACCCCCGCAGCGCCATGAAATGGCGCCCCGCGGCGGGACCCCCGCTCGGCCTCGACTCCTGGGGGAGACACGAACCGCCGCCTTCTCCCCAGGTGCGGCTTGCCCGTTAGCGCGGTGCCAGCCCCGGCGGGCAGAGGGGAGCGGGTGCAGCGGTAACAGCTCCCCGAGGAGCGGGGCGGGTAGGCCCGTGCTTCCTTCTTGCTGTGCTGCCAGCCCGGGGAGAGAAGGCATTTCGCCCCGAAGCAGTGCGGCAGTGGATCAGACTTAAGCTATATGGGATACGTAGGACGAACAGACCTGAGGAGGGTTCATGAAGGATTGGGAGAGGAAAAAAAAAACCACGGATTGAAGGTAGCCATGCGTTACCGAGGTGCATTTTAGAGCACGGTTACTGTGTGAGGTGGCCCACCCCTGTTATGGGAGGGATTGGAAGTTGGTGTGCAAGCCGATGTCTGCTTGGTTTCTTGGGCGGGTGCCCAAGGTGCAGATAAAAGTGGTGTTGGGTCAGCTCGGCTCCAAGCTGCTCCACACAAGCTGTCATCTGCCACTGGCTTCCACGGCCGCTGTGCGCCAGCTGCTCTCGGGCAAATACGTGTGTCTGGGAAGCTCCTCCCAGCTGGGGTAATTGCTCCTCTGGTTTATATCATAAGTGGCTGCAATTCCCACTCACAGAAGAGGCTGACCTTGAAAATTGCAGGATGGGTATCCATGGTGGTAGTATTATGGGATTCTGTATTTAAATTTTTTATTTTTTTTAGGAATTTATTATACTGCTCTCCCTTGCAGCATTGATCTTTTGAGATAAGTTGGATGCTGGCATAAACACAGAAAGGAATTAGAAAGTTCACATTTTTCAGTGCAGTATTGTTTTTAATAATTGAAACTATAAAAAAGCTATTGCATTTCAAGTGTATTTCACGTCTTATTTCAAATAGCACATCCCGTTGATCCTGACAGTGGAATGACAAACAGGAATATTGCACTGAGGGGTTAACTAGAAACTGAATCTTAAAGCAATGAAAAGCCTGTGCACATCTGACAGATGATCAAAAACTCACAAAAGCTCATAAAATGTGTTTTTATTCCTTACTTGTTCAATTTTTAGATTAATTTGCCATAAAGAGACAGTGCAGACTGAACTTTTCCTTGTAAGGTGCTAGAATTGAAGTATTTCCTACCTCTCTATGAAAAAGAAGAATCTTTATTTTGTCATGGAAACTCATTCAAGAGAAAGAATTGCTTGTGTTTCTCTGCAAAATGATTCGTATTTTGTTTCTGAAGCTTTAAGTGAACAAATGTCTTTTGAATAGATGTGTCTTAAGTACATTTATACTTGTTAATTTAGGCTCCTGTTTGCAAGCTAGTCTCTTTGTTGGACTTCTGTGCAGAAGCTTACTGAAGGGCAATGAAGCTGGTGAAAGGTTGAGCACGAGTCTTATGAAGAGCAGCGGAGGGAACTGGGGTTGTTTAGTCTGGAGAAAATGAAGCTCAGGGGAGACCTTATTGCTCTCTACAGCTACCCAAAGGGAGGTTGTAATGAGGTGGGGGTTGGTCTGTTCTCACCTGAAGCAAGCAATAGGATAAGAGGAAGTGGTCTCAAGTTGTTCATGGGGAAGTTTAGTTTGGATATTGGGAAAAATTACTTTACTGAAAGGGTTGTCAAGCACTGGAACAGGCTGCCCAGGGAAGTGGTGGAGTCACCATCCCGGGAGGGATTTAAAAGACATGCAGATTTGGTGCTTGGGGACATGGTTTAGTGCTGCACTTCGCAGTGCTGAGTTAGCAGTTGGACTTGATGATCTTAAAGGACTTCCAACCTAAAGTATTCTATGAAAGGAGGATCTGAGATCCACCTTAGGAAAGCTTTGTTTAGGCTGGATCTGTCCAGGTTTCAAATTGGTACATCTGCAAGAGGATATAAACAGTATTTATGGAGACTGAAAAATAAGTGGATATGCAAGAATGTTAGATGAGATCTGTCACTTAAAAGGCAATTTTAAATCTTCATCTCTCAACGAGTTCTTGTAAAAACCCACCCAATTAATTCTACCTGGGTAAATGAACAAAAAATTCAAAAGGAAGTTAGAAAATAGTGGAGGAAAGCTCTAATACTAAGCAGGAAGATGAGTGCTAACATCATTATCATCATTATAGGTGAACATGGAAAGTATTGACAGTCTTTCACAGTTACAATAGAATTCTCAAAACTCTGATTTCTTCAAGTACTGGTCCTTGGAGCTATGTTGAACATGGCAGTGTAACCCTCTCAAAAAACTCAACTCATAATTCTGTCTGTGGGGGAAAGAGTGGGAGATGAGAGGCTTGCAGACTTAAAATGCACAACAGCTCTCAGTTTTTTTACTTCTAAAGACATTACAGTGTATAAGCCAATCTCAGTGTATTGGGGATTTTGAATTATGGTTTCCCAGTGTTTGGAGGACAGCATTATGAATGCTTCTTGTGCACAGACTTTGAGGGAGCACTCTAGGTGTCTGATACAGTCCCAGGGAGAGAGAGCATGCTTCATTAACTGGAACTGTTAGCATTGCCTATGTGAGGCAGTACAGTTACTGCATGTTGAAGAAACCAAATTCCCCTTGAAAGATGTCACAGCCTTGCTGAGATTATTTGACTGGTTTGCTGTCCTAAGTGATTAGGAGTATGAATATGATCATTTGAATGCCTCCAGATGAACAGTTGAAGAAACTAAACTGTGTTGAATTAAAGTAGGTATTTAATAATCAGTGACACTAAGCTACTTAAATCACATTTGTATTGCCTGGTTTGTTGAGTGAGGAAGAATGTTTTTAGCATTTTCTTGCTGTGGGAAAATAGTGAAATAGTCTTTATATTGTCTTTCAAATTTAACAACAGTAATAAATTTTGTTTTAAAGTCTGGTACTGTTGGAAAAACATGGATGATAGGAAATGAAGCAATTGTTTCAGAAAGTGCAAATAAAATGATTCCACACAGTGAAGTTTTGGGTACTAAGGTAGGTGATGTTATAGGAATGGTATTAGCATTTCCTACTTGTTCTGGGTTAAGCTTTGCTCTTCATGACAGAGACGTGTTGGGAAGATGCCAAATGTAATTCTAGCAAGCTTATGGTTTTTGTACTGATGGTAAGATGTACTCTTTAGTTTGGAAGAGATTCCATTAATGTATAGTCACAAAAATTCTTGTATGATTTGTGAAAAATTGTGTGTAGCCCCCAAAAAGCCTGAACCCCTTCACTCTAAATTAAACTTCACTCCATCACGTCAGCTTTATTAGTGCAAAATACATATGTCATACAATCGGCGTCTCTGCTGTAGCTAGGTAGTGTTAATTCATGTCTTGAGTCATCTGCTTAAATTTCAGTCAGTGCTCTTCATACATATGTTTGCCACTTATGGCCAAAACGGTAGTTCACGTTTTGAAAACGTACCCCGTGTGTCACCAGTGAGGTGATGAAGCACTGGAGCAGAGAGGTGGTACCACACAGAGAGGTGGTAGATGCCCCATTCCTGAAAACGTTCGAGGTTGGACACAGCTCTGAGCAACGTGATCTAGTTAAAGATGTCCCTACTTACTGCAAAGGGGCTGGACTAGATGACCTTTAAAGGTCCCTTCCAACCCAAACCATTATATGATTCTAAAGCCTGACTTTTGACTTGCTGGAAGCTCCAGCTGGTACCTCATACTGACAAGTAGTGTGAAGTGGCTGAGAGTAAAGGTCCCCCTCTGACAGCTTTTGATAAGGCTTTTCAACAGAAATTTGAAAAAACAGAGAGCCCCATGGAAAAATTGTGACCTTGTGCCCAAACTTGAAAGTGTGATTTTGAATAACATTCATTAATACTGAAAAAAAAAAAAAAATCAGATCGTAGATTAGAGAAAACATGTGTTTATGTGAAGTGGTACAAATTCTAAAGCAAATAGAAGCACATGTTATTTATACAGAATTTAAAACGGAACTGTTAATGACAAATCTCTCTGAACTATACATACATTTTATTATCTCCCTAATGAGTCACAATGTATTAGAATGTATTGTGAGACTGTATAGCTATCCTATTGTGAAGAGATTAGCTTATACCTCCACTTGATTCTTGCCATCTGTAACTTGTTAAAACTAAATTTTGACATTTTTTGTTAACACCTTGGAAGTATTTTATTAAAAAGCTCAACCATATTAATAGCATTCAAAATTTCAGATCAGTGGAATAATGCATTACTTGTAACATTTTCAGGGTTTAAGGTGTTTGTCTAACATGGATAATCAGCCATTTCAGTAGAAAAATTCACATGGGTAAAGCATACAAGATCTTCCAGTGATAATCAGTTCAATTCTAATTTAAATTATTAAATGAAGTCATAAACAAAATGACATTTCTGCAGGGATGTGTCTCTACTGTAACATCAACTGGACCTTCCAGAACTCAAACCAGCTGTAGCTGTTCAATTAGTAAAGAATTTTCTCAGCTGCTTTTTGCCATGAGACAAGTCAGAAGGGTTATTTGTTTGGTGTAGCTGTAATGTTTTGAGTCTTTTCCTAAGCTCCAGCTTACATACTGAGGTCAAATGAAGCCGGTGGCTAAGCAGTCTGGTAAGGGCAAAAGCTTTTCCTATCTCATTAAATCCATGCATGTTTGTCTGATCTCATTAGAAAAATGTGCTGACGAGTGTACTTCGGGGTTGATCCCTGAGGCGTGGTAACTTCATTATGCAGTCTATTGATTTTTAAGGAAATAAGAATTCTATTTTAATTAAAAATGGGGGTTCTAGGAGAAGCAACTCCAAATCGGGATTAAAAAATGGCCTCATAAAAAAACCAGGTTACTGTGTGCATCCTCACATGAATGCAGTGTACTCTCTGCCCTCTCTTCCCTGCCAACTCCCTCTCTTGGGAAGAAAGCTGTGGGAGAATAATTCCAGTGAGAGAGACATGGGTTGGAGACAGTATAGGTCCAGATTAGTTAAGAGCGCTGTAGTTCAAGCAGTCCACTAGTGTAAAAAGTGCAGAGCAAAGCTATTGCTTTACCAGACTAGTTCCCATTAGGCACAAACTCTTTCACCAGGTGTTGGCCTGGAAAATTTCTTGAAACAAAATTTTTAGTAGTATGCTTACTTAATTTTCCTTTTCTTGCTCACTGTGGCTTTCTTCTGTTGCATGCAGAAGAATAAAAGATACATTTTGCATCTGGCGCTACAGTGATAGAGTTCTGCAGGTGAAATAGAGATTCTGGGGGGATGGTTTTGTATAATCCTAAGCCTGCATACTCTGCTGCTTCCAGATCTTTGGCCGAGAGGAGACTCTCTTAGTCACTGAGGTATCAGTGGTCGTGGACATGTTGTAATGTCTCTGTTGTTATTGTATTAGCTTTAATCATGTGACTATTCTTTGAAGATTAATTTCTGTGTAGATCAGAAATTCTTAGGGGTGGGAGGCAGTCCTGCTGAGAGGCTGGAAGAGCTCTGATTTTTGCTGAGATGAAATAAAAGCCTCAGAAAACAATTTCTTGGTGACATTTTTAATAGCCACTCCCCCACTGTAAATGGGATGAAGGAATGTTTTGGGGTCTGGAGGCTGGCTGTGGGAATTCTCTGATTTCTTCTTAGGCTCCAAGTTTAAAATAGCGTTTGATCATTTTCATTGTTTATGTGGAATTTAGGTTGCCCAAAGCAAGAAATCTGGTGCTTCCAGGACTGTGCTATGCACCATCTCTGCTACAGCATTAACCACATTTTAGGCAGAAAATTTATTACACTCTTAGGAGTACTTAGCTGTTTCTGATCTGCATCTTGGCCGTGGTCTGGATTTTCTTCTGATTTCATAGAATTCCTTGGAGAAAAAAAATCATCTACATTTGAGGTTGGGATGAAGGAGAAAGGGACTGGTGTTAAGCCTTCTCCACCCTTCCAGGACATTCATCCACACTGACTTGTATGCACTCTGAGTTTCTCTTGATTTATCAGTGGGAGTCGGCTGTGCTAAGGGAAAATAAGATATGGCTTTGAACTAGATAAGCATATAGCAGAGACAAGGCATTTACCCCAAATAGTTTTGGAGAGGTCAGTGTTTTTCCCAGGGGCTAACTTTGCAGTTATCAGCAAGTGTCTCAGGGTGGCTTTTTTTTTTGTTTGCTTGATTTTTCTCCTGCTTAGTCATTTCACTGTTTAAAAAAGTTCTGATTCGATTTGGTATTATTACAGGATGACTATATTTTATAGCTGAGGTAGCCTGATCTGTTTGTTTTTTTGGTGCCCCCCCGGGAGCAAACTTGACTTGCAAGATTTTTATTGATCACCATCATTTATTCTTGTATACACAAGTGACTCATGGTAACATGCAGTCAGAGGGACAGCTCCTAATCCTTCCTCCAAGGAAGTAACTCATCTATATGGTGTTAAAGTCTCACTGTAAATAGTAGTCAACCTCAACCTTGTAACCTTCATTAGACACTTGTAATTCAAATGGCTATTCTCATGTATTACTGAAGTTAAGCAGGATGGAAATGCCTTGTGTGATTGTAGGGGGGATAAGAATGTTTGGCTTTTGTTTTGGTTTTTTTTTTTTTTTTTTTGCACAAAATTGTCATACTATCATTTGTACTTTTGTTTTGGTATCTTTCAATAACAAAAATATGTGATGCATTTCATAACAAGAAAAAAGTCCTTTTTCTTGGATTTCTTACCTCTTGGAACTAGGAAGACAGCAGAATAGTGTTGAGTATGAATCAGTTAATTTTACAAATATTTGTTCAGCAGCATTTGCCAAATGGCATTAAATCAGGTAGAAAAGTGGTCAAATTCCAAATGTAAAAAATGTCAAATGAAAGAGCAGTGTCCAGGACAATGACTGGATAAAGGATGCACTCTTTCCCTCCTGTCTCTATCTCAGCACCTTTGGATTTACAGTTGTTTGGGATTGTTGGGTTTTTTTTCTCCAAATTCAGGCAAATAGGAACTGTAAAAAATGTGAAGTCTCCTAATGGTCATAGGGAAATTGATCTTTTTTCCTGCCGGGCTGGAGTTTCTCAGTTTGCACATTTCACAAGACTCCAAAGGTTTGCTATGCTACAGCTCCATCAAGTGGTAAAATAATTTCCCATTTGGAATTACAGCTTGGTTTCTCTTCAGAATGTTTTGATGCTTCACCCAACCTTCTCTTTGTTCTGTGATCTTTATCTCAGCTTCCTCCTCCCCTCCCAACATTGAACATTGTGAACAGCTGTTGAGGACTGTGGGGTTATGCACCATTTCTTACACATGGATCCTCACCTCACTCTGTAATACTAGAGAGGAAACTTTCTGTGAAGCAGAGACCTCAGTGAAAGATCAAAATATCTCACCTTTTGTCACGGGGTAAAAGTACATGCATGGACCTATTCTCAGCAGAGCACTTTGTGTGTAGTGATTTCTCTGTGTGTCTGTGGTCTTCTATACTAAATACTGAGAATTCATTAACTCCTCTTGAATTATAGATAAATGTATCTTATGGTATGTGTAGCATAATGCAATTCTTCAGTTCTTGTACCTTTCTATGTATGTAAATTACGTTTGAAGTGGAATACACTGGAAAGAGCAGAACTAATTGTAATTGCAGTCATACTGGATGAGCCTATAGCTGTGTCACCAACTCTGTCCTACGTTTCATGAAGACCAGTAAATCAGCAGATCATCATTTTCTCACGTCAGCTACTTTGGCGTTCAGGAGACAGGGAACCATCCTGCTTCAGTGATGGCTGCCTCATGTAAGAAAACACCTCACTGCACTCTCACAGCCTCTGTATGTTCCTGCAGTGGAACAGATAACGGGTGCAATTATATGTACTTTTCAGTATGACAGTGCGTAGAGTTCAACTGAAGTATTGGAAAAATGTATCTTGTTTCTCTTCTGAAACTTCTTCTTGAGTAGTCACTCGGTTTCTGTAATAGCCATTATTGAGGTATCGCAGGACTTCAAAATGTTAGACAAGAATCAGCAGTTTATAGTGAATGGTCTCTGAATACACTGTGGAGGCCAGGGTGGTCTCTTGTTCAGCATTACAGAAACAGATTGAGGTTTATTTCTCTTTCCTCGTCTCTCTCCTTTTATGGAACTCTGAGGCCCTATCTAAAGTTTGAATTTATTTCTGTCATACAGGAAACAAGTTAGCTGGGCTGCTGGTCACAGAAAGCAACAGAGCGTGCAAATTACCCAGCTGTATCTCCTGTCCCTTCTCTATCCCCGTTCTCAGTAGATGTCATCATGGAAACAGTGATGGTACAAGAAATCTGCTTATGAGTTCCTTCAGATACAGGCATGCATAGTTGTTCTTGTATCAGTCTGTAATCAGGCAAGTGACTTTTTCTAGAGTAGAATCAGTATGTATGCAACTTCAGATAACTCACTGGTTTTGTGCACAAGTTTAGAAGACTAACCTCTAAGAAAAGAGAAACACTTAACACTCAGAACACCATTGAGTTCTGCATTCTACATTTAATTCTCCTTTTCAGAGAACAGGAGAATAATGTTAGTAGCGTTAACACTTTGTGTGTGTAAATTTGCATGTAGAAATGCACTGAGCATTTTTTGGTCAAAGGGCTTGATAAAAAGGAGTCAAAAGGAAATCTTATTCAAGCCATGAGACTGCATTCAGAAATCCCCCTTTTCATTTAATGCACCAGAATATATAGGAGCTTGCTTTACTAATGCTATGGCTGTAAGAAAATAGGTGATACTTAGGATATAGAGGGATGTGTTTTTTAACTTCAGAATTTCCAAAGCCAGCAGTTAGGAGTGTAGATGTCACTGTTTTGAAACTGCTTTGAAGGTGTCACTATTTTTGAGCTGCCTTGCCTTGGCAATTGCACTGTAATGTGAGGCCAGAGCTAGCGAGGGGAAGGGCAGTGGTGGGGACCTCAGCTAAAAGTTTACTAGTCCAACTTGCTTCTCTATTAGCAGCTATAAGGAGAAACTTTTGGAAGAGCTATAATGTGATCCCTTGCAAAGCAAGGGCATGGTTGAGGGTCATGCAGGAACCAGAACTGTGGTTTTGATCCACTGACTTATGTCAGGCTCACTTAACTTAAATTTGATTCAGAGTTGCCCCAAACATTCACTTTGCAGCTAACAATAAAATGCATTCAGCTACTTACTATTTAGGAATTTAAGAAATCCCTAATATCAAGTGACAATGACATAGAAGAGTTCCTCAAAAGGCCTGAAAACTCTGACATCTCCACCAGGTGCTTGAAAAAGTAACTTAAATCATTGGGTTTTGGTCAGATACCAGGCCCACATTATCTGGGTAATCTTATTCTTTTGAAGTAGCAAAGGCTTGAGGAAAAAGTCTGAAATAAAAAAAAAAAAAAACAAAAAAAACCCCAACAATTCACAGGCAGCTCATCTGTCTGCTGTATGAGTTAATAACTAAAACAATATGAGTGTGCAAGTTTTCTTAAACTTTCTAATTTTGTATGTTTTATGGATCGTTCTTACTGCATATATCTAATTTTTGAATGCATCAGTGATTCTCCATTATACAGGCTACAACGTAGGTGGAAAACCCCAAAAAATTTCTTAAAAACATATTTGTGCCACACATTGCTCCCTACTCCAGATTAGTCTTCTAATGCCAAAACCTATATATTTGATTTTAACTGAAGCATTTGTTACGAGAAAGCAAGTGGAAACTTGCAGATTCATTAATAACAACACAATAGGTAGCCAAATATCTCAAGAAGAATGTCTTGGTAAGTTATAGTTACAGGAATGTCTGGTTTAAAAAACAAAACCAAACCAAACCCAACCACAAAAAAACCCCACCACAAAAACAAAACAAACAAACAAAACCCCCAAACAAACCAAAAAAACACATTTAAGAAAAAAAAGCAGCAAAATAAAACCAAAACAAACAAAAACCCCAGCAAACAAGACAAACAAACAAAAAAAATCCCAACCAAACACACAACCCCCCCAAAAAACCCAGCAACCCAAAAAAGCACCTTACAGTGTGGAAGTCTTGGACCCACTTAGATTTTTCTGTTATGCTGTATCATTGCAGCTTATACTGAGTTCATTCGTAGTCAGATGCTTGAAAACTGAAAAATGATGTTTAAATACAGGTTCCCAAAAGTTGAGATTTAACAAGGTTTTTCTGAGGAAGGTTGTTTTGTATTTGCGTTCTGGAAAGATGACAGCAGTGATTTGGATTGGGAGTCTTGCAGTAAACTTTTCATGTCATTGCAACTTTCAGATTAAATTACTGTTTACTTACAAGTCTGCCTTTGGAGATAATTGGGAAGCTGTTACAGAATGTACTCAACAAGAGTGAGATCGTTATGTTATTCAAATTCCTGTTATAGCAGGAAGGTCCCAGACGTGGTTTTTAATAGACTTTAAATTTCTGCGATAGAAAAACAGAAGCTGATTTTCCAAACCCAGCATTCTTATTAAATTTGTTGACACCAATACTGTAAAAACCCTACTAATATTTTAATTGCTTCTCTGTATGTGTGAGGAGCAGGAGACATGTTGTCTATAAAGCCTCCTTTTTATTTTTTGGAAATCATATAATTTGATCACAGTGTCCAGACTTTAAACAGCAAGAGGTGATCATCTAGTGGTTTTGGTAGAAAAATTATGAATTTCAGAACTCATTGCTTCTTGGTAGTCCAGTGGTGCTAGAGCCTCCTAATGAGCAAACACTGCAAAGTCTGCCTGTAATCTCACCCAGAAGAGTGGTGTGATAGTTACCTACCTTCTTGTAGCAGTTGAGAATCTCCCTGTGAGCTTCTGCTGTGGTGTGCCTGTGTAGAGAAATAGGACAAATACTTTTATTATGCTGGCAGTGTCTTTGTTAGTGTGGGCTTTGGCAATTTTGGGCAATTTTCTTAAAAAACAGTGTCATACCCTACTTTTTAAATAGTTAACCATACCCCATCAGAAGTCCCTGCGAGCTCTCCTTTCTGCCAGCGTTTTCCTTGGAGGAGTTAGACTCATGTGCCCAGTTGCATTTTTCCAGAACCCAGGCTCCTCTGCATTTTGCAATTGCTCCACTAATTCTACTGTACACTGCTTCAAGAAACAGCTGATAAAACCACTGATGCGTACAAATAAAATAATGTAAAATAAGATAAATTAAAAAGAAAACACTGTGAGAATATACAGGAAATGAATTAATGTCATAACTGCAATAAACATGATAAACATTTTTTCGCTTTCAGGTTTAAAAATGTCTGACCAGAAAAATATTGTACACAGAGCCCATTGCATTGAAAAACTACTGTCTGAGAACAATTTCCAGGATATTAAGGAGCATCTTAAAGAACTTGAAGACGTTGATATGACTATAGAAAATCTTCAGGGGACAGAAATTGCCAAGGCTGTATACAGAGTACTCAAGAGCTGCCCTTCAGCAGAGTCGAAAAAGAAAGCAAAGCAATTATTATCAAAGTGGAAAGCACTTTACAAGAATAACTGTGTTCAGTCAATGCAAGTTAAGAAGTCAGTTTCTGTGTATGTGAAAGAGGAAACGAAACATCTCAGTGTGGTCCCTAGAGAGCAGTCACTGTCTGAAGGACTATGTCAGCAGGTGGCAATAGATGCTACTACTAAAATTTTGGTCTCATCGCAAACTGTTAAAAATGTGGTACATAATGATGAAGAAAGCAGCATGAATCAACTTTCTTTTTTTGAGCAACAACACACTGATACTGAAGATTCTAAACCTGTTGTTAATGAAGCAAGTCTGCAGCAGAATCCAATGAGAGCTCTGAGGTGTAAATGCGCAGATCTTCTTTATAAAGCTTTGGCTGGTTCTGCCACAGGCAAAGAAGAAACTAACAAATGGCTAGAGCTATCTAAAGAAATCGAAGAGAATATTTTTGCTCTTCATGCTAAAAATGACAGAAAGTATAAAAATTGCATCAGAAGCAAAATCTCTAACCTGAAGAACCCTAAAAGTTGCCACTTAAAACATAACCTTTTTTCAGGGACATTGAGTCCAAAGGCTTTTGCTGAAATGACAGTGATGGAAATGGCCAGCGATGAACTGAAACAGCTCAGGGCTTTGTACTCAGAATCATCTGTTCGGGAACATCAGCTTCCACAAGTTATTAATGGCACAAAGACAAACAAAATAAAGTGTAGGCGCTGTGAAAAATTTGATTGCACTGTGACTGTGATTGCCAGAGGAGCTCTCTTCCTTCCAAGTTGGGTGCGAAACACAAACCCGGATGAGCAAACGTTGACGTATGTTATTTGTAACGAATGTGGAGAACAATGGTATCACAGCAAATGGATTTGTTTATAATGCTATCCCTCTTTAATAAATGGTTTAGAAACATGGATACAAGAAGGTGTTTCTGTTGAAACTTTATAATACAAAATTTTGTTCTGGTATTTTGTAGATGATACCACTAAGAAGTGCAAAATTGGTGTTAAAAAATGGCTGTTGTTTTTGAAGATGAATAAATCTAGGTGGTTTTAAGTTAATATATAAAGAAAGACAGTAAAAAAGGAAAATACCAACACTGTATCTGAGAGAGGAGTATTCACTAGGAAATCCATTAAAAATATTCCAAGTGCTGCAATTTTTTTTACCCAAGGAACCGAGTACTTGGAATTTTCATTATCTTCAGCAGGAGTTCTTTCATAGAACACAAGTTTCATTTACAGTAAACAAACTGTTTCCAAAACTTCAGTTCACATATTTAAGTCTGTTACAGAATGTTCAGCATGGATTCATTCCTTAATTAAATGACATTTTGCAAGTAACTGTTGGATTATGAAGTTGGTTGAGAGGTAACATCTAACATAAAAAAGGAATGAAAAACAGTGTGTAAAAGAGAGAAGAAGGCAGCTAGCAAATGAAAACAAAAATGAAATTCTGCTTTAGCTTTTTATAGCTGTTGGGAGGAAAACAGGACTTGTTGCCAATCTGTCAGCTTGGAGTTGGGATTTGCAATCTAAGATGATGTGTCCTGCAACTGTTCAGAAATTAATGCAGGGTCAGACAATGGTTTATTTAAAAAAAAAAAAAAGTAAATACATTATAAAATTTATCTTATTTAATAAATAAAGGCATGAACTCAATCACCTTCTGAATGGATATCATCTCTTGAACTGGGACATACAGAATCATAGAATGTTAGGAGTTGAAAGGGACGTCTAGATATCACCTAGTCCACCCCACCTGCCAAAGCAGGGTCACTTAAGGCAGGCCACACAGGAACAGATCCAAGCAGGTTTAGGAAGTCTCCAGAGAAGAGAAGTCCTGAACTGAGAAAATTGGTGATTTTATATAGAGCAGGTTACTCAGGAAAAAAAAAAACCCAGAATAAAAGGAAAACTAATAGCTAAAGTTTTTATAGATGTTTTTGTTCTAGAGCTGACAGGATTACCATTGCCTGTAATAGAAGCATCTATTTATCAAAATAAAAAAAAAATCACCTTCGCATACTTCTCACACAAATAATAACCCTGTTGATTTTTTCTGGAAAACTAAAAATTACTTCAAACTCAGCTATCTGAATACTTTGAATGGAGTATATATCAGAAGTCAGGGAGATGTTTCTTCTCTCAACTGGGAGAACCATCTGAGTCTGGGTACCTTTTACAGCTGCCTCTTGGTCTGTAGAAGACCGTGTTCATACTGTGTGTCCATACGGTTTTCTTCACTGGTTTTGAGCTACTGTAAATGTTTATATGAGATGAAATGTGTCTTGCATTGAGTCCTAATTTTCTGAGCACATGAATGTGTCAGCTCACAGACATAAGGAAATGCAGTGAAGAGTATGTGTGCCCTGCCTGAAAGGTTAGGTTCTTGCAGCAAACAGTAGTACTGTTTGGAAACATAGTCCTCATAATGGATGAGATGGTGAAATGGGTCAAAAAATTGCCAAAGTCATGGCTTGGCACAGAGGAACATGTTTTGTTTCACCCTGCTGTATAAACACACTAGAACTGTGGACTCAGTGTTAATGGAGATCTTTTACAAACGCACAACAGGCATCGTGCAGTTCAAGGCTGAAATGCATCAACTGAGCAGAGAAACCTGGTGAGTATTTGCTGGAGGCATTAAGGGCAGGTCCTGCACCCATCTGGCTGTAACACAGCTGGGGCTTAGCCCTGGAGCTCCCGAGCCACACGGCCTCTCAGAGAAAGGAGTTAGGGGCATGAGATGAGAAAATTGCTGCTGGTGAACTAAAATCCAGCCAGGACTAAAAATAAAAGACAGGTCTTGATCTGTATATGGTGAAAATGATGTGTAACCCAATGTTACAAAGAGGCACTTGCTATTATTCTAACAAAAAAAAAGACAAACCAAAAAAAAATCCTTCCTGTTCTGTTGTTAACAGTTAACTTTCATCAGTCTGATTTACGGTGGCATTACCTAGATTTTTATCATGTGTGTTTTAGTGGAATTGCACTGATGTAAACCAAACATTAAAGCATTAGGCCAGACCCCCAGTTGTTCAACCATGTAACCAATCAGTATCTGACCTTCTCTCCCAGCCCTTACCTATGTGCTGGAATTGGTGCTTATGAGTAGTTCTGCTTGTTTAAGTGGAAGTACTTCTCTGCAAAGTATTATTTTAGCTTTCAGTAAAACTGTAGGAAAGCAAACACTTCTGTGTTACTGGTTCACAGTAAGCAGAGAGTTGTGTGCTGTCATTTTGGAGGTCATGGTCTTGTTGAGGAGAGCTGTAGGCCAGTGCTGTGCTGTGCCAGAACACAGTGTAGCGGGAGACTTTATTTTTGCTGTGAACAACAGACACTTATAAATAATTTCTGCCTGCAGATGGTTTTGAACCCATTCCAGTAATGTATGGCTCATCTGAGTTCTGTGAAAATGTTCCAAGGCAGGGATAGTGTTTCTGACAATATATTTCAAGGGTAAAGTTTGTAGCCATAATACTGACTATATTTGTGACTTAACGTGTAACATCATTTTATTTTGAACTGCCCATCACTGAATGTATGGTGCTGAGCTCTATGCCCCAACGTGACTGGGATTTTATACAGATCCATACTTACTGAGCAGCTAAGAAAATGTAAACAGTGGCTATTTTAATACTTTTCCACATCATTAAGCAAGACTTCCTCACTGCAGGTCTGAATGAGCCGTGCCTGCAACAGCAAAAGGGTAGCTTGGTTCTAGCCTTTCACATCTTCCCTTTCTCCTAAGATGTGGAAATAATAATATCCAGTTACTAACAACTGCATTTGCAGCTTGTGGTAGAGAAACAACTGTCAGCAACTATAAATAGTCAAAAAAATGGATTGTAACAGTGCTTTTATGACTGTCCCTTAACTTTCTTCAGTCTGGTTCAATCTGAGAGCAATCAGAACTCTTAGGGCAAGTCCTTGATACCCTCACAGATGTTAATTCAGCATTTTGAAGTAGTTTTCCATGGTAATACATTTTAAGCAAGCATCCTTCCATTACCTTCCTTCCCAGTGACAACTGAACCTGAGAGCTGGCTTTGTAACAAATCCAGTTAAAGCTGGACATTAAAAGATAAGAATGTATTTGCAAATTTTGTGAAATCCAGTAATCATGAAAAGAATTTCTGTTCCTATTGAAAGAGTTGGAAGCCTTATCTTTACTGAGGATCTACCTAGCCTAAGCTGCTAACTGCTGGTTCAACACACATGTCATTGCAAGGCTGTTAATATTACCTAAATGCCAGGCATGAAATATATTCTGGCTTGCCCAAAGAGTAGTCTGGGACAAGGAGGAGATCTGGGAATACTGTCAGAAAGGAACAGAAAGTATTGGGAAGCAGGGAGAGTGAACTGGGCCCATTACAAGTATGCTGAGAACACTGCAGGACATGAAGCTTTGTTGTTGCAGGGCAAGTGAAAAAGCTCATCTAGGTTCGGTTTCACTTTATGCCTAGTTCTGCCCACAAGTTTACATTCGTTAGTGAAACTGTCTAAAAATCATGAATTACTATTATTACCTTTTTGATCATCTCATGCCATTGGTTATTTTCACCTAACAGAGTTTGTTACCACTTTGGCCATTTTTTCATCTGTTTGCATTCAGTCCTCCTTACTTGAAAAGTTTCGTTAGAAAGCAGATGCCATGTGTAGCATCATGTGCCACTATAAATCAGAATAGTCTACAGACATGAAATGCCAAATATGAGAATATTCAAGTAAATCATTGTTCTTATCAAAAAAGGTGTGGTCATAGTTTCACTAAGCAAAGTACTGCTGCAGGCTGCAGTTTGTCAATAGAGTCTGTTGCCCCTGCCCAGATTGTGTAACTGCACAGGCTTAAAATGTTTGACTGGATAAGATTGTATGCTTTGGCTCAAAATGGCTGTAAAAAGTCAACTTTCAACTACCCACCCTATGTACCAGAAGGAGGGTCTAGGGAGTACAGGGAGTATCAGAGTCCAGAAACAAGAATAAAGGGAGAGCTTTGAAAACTGAGATTCTTCTATGTTGTTGAAGTAATCTTTTTTTCATTTTGTTCCAGGTAGGAGAAAGATCTCTTAATTTTTTTAAGCAGAGAAAATTAATTTTGGTATGATGTGTCTTATCAATGATGTTACTCCACAAAGGAGTATGATGTAAGAGGTGATGGACACCTGGATGGATGTAGGACAAATGTATACTGTTTAACGCTAAAGTCTGTATTTGTTTCCACTGGGATTACCAGAGATGCTGTAAATTCAGCTGCTTCTTGAATCCTATGATTTAATAGTAGCAATAAACTCTTAAATGGAGATTGCACTCCAATCTCAAAGAGCCTCTAGCTGGAAAACTTGCAATACATGGCTTAAGATGAGCATTAAATTAACAATTAATTTCGCACAACTTTCAGTGAAAAGGCAAAGATACTCTTCTGAGAAGGGCTCTATTAATTGGAGTTGATGTTGCTCCCTTAACACCAGTGACAAAACTCCTGGTTCCTGGAGATCCACTGCTGGATCCATTTCATTCCATACTGTTTATATCTCCTTTTGTATCTCCCTCCTAACACTCTTACTGTAGCAATTTCCAAGGAGGTAGTCAGCTGCTGTTTGTTGTTTATAACTCTTCCTTTCCAAGCCAAAAGGAAACTTGTGCTGTTTATTTAAAATATGTTCCTTTCAGTCTGCTGTGCTATGTACATTTGTTACTAAAGCCAAGAACTGCAGCTCTTTAGACAGAAAAAGAACAGCTCTGCCAACAGAACTGGGAAAAAGAAAAGTTACCTGGTAACAGGCTGTGGTTAAGGAGTAAATATGTTGAATTACGTCCTTCAGGGGATCTTCAGTGTGTAATGGCTCTGTTCATTGAGTGCCTGGAAGATAAGGAAAGAAACAAGAGCACTTTGATAATTTCTTGGATTGCTTGGGGGCTGGCTTGCTGCATTCTGGTATTAACAGAGCCATAAAGGCTGATGACTTCATATCCCCTGATTTTTTACTGCTGTAATTCAGCCAGGAGGTGACAAAGTCGTGTTTTATTGAGGCCATGTCATCACTTGCCAGGATGGGACAAAGTTTCCTTGCCAACTACAGTAAAAAGCATTATTCACAAACTCTATTATATGAGAGCTTTGCTGATACAGAACTTCCTCATACATAAAACTGCCCTTTATTTGCCATTGGGATGTTACTTGTGCTATTTGCTAGCACATGACGTAACAACTATCTCTCCATGAATACAGCTCTGTGAACAAAATCCTTGCGGTGCAAAGACAGCTTTTGGATGAACACGCACGTGAGGGAGCAGCAAGAGTGGGTTGCTACGCAAGAGAAGACAAGACAGGAGCAGAGGGTGGTTGAAAAGGTGGGCAAGGACAATGACTTCATTCAAAAGAGTCACCATCCCACAGCCCCCAGATGAGAAGTGCAGGACAGGTCTGGTGATAACAATCAGCCAAAACTCTAGCGAACACCAGACAAGTCCAGGGGGAGGAGACTGTGTTGAGGTGGGGCCAGTTGTTGAATGGGGGTTGGGACATAAGGTCTCGGGCCACCGGGCTCAGGCAGGGCCTGAGCCAAAATATGAGACCCACTGGTGACAGTGTCCTGAGGCAGCTGCCTCCACCCTGCTCACCACCAGTTGGATGGTCAGGCAGCAGCCTCAGGCAGGGGCACAGCCCACAGCACCCACCCTACGCTGTCTGCAGAATTTAAAACGGGAGTCATTTTGGTGTACACGTTTCAAACCACGTCTTAGCTGGGCATTTTCTTCTGCCTGCTCCTAAGAACTGACAGGTATAATTCACATTACCAGGCCTGTCAGTGGCATCATTCTTTCCACATTTTTTGATCTTTCTATGGTAGCTATTGGTTTTGTTGCATACAGGAATAACAGTAACAGGGTGGACACAAGGGAAAAGGGCCTTCAGTTCCTCATCCTCAAGAATGCACCTGTATGTTTTAACCATAAAAGTAACTTTATTGATATTCCATTTTGTATATAAATCTTAATTTAATAGGCCTATTTAATAATAGGTCATGGTTACAGCACATTCTTTTTCTATTTTCTTTTATGTTCGTTAATACACCTTGACTCTGAAGTTCAAGAATTTTGTTTCTAACTAGAATTCTTAAAAATGAGGTACCTGGACAAGCTTGACAAGGCAGCCCATGTGAACTTCATGAAGTTCAACAAGGCCAAGTGCAAGGTTCTGCACCTGACTTGGGGCAACCCCTGGCATCAATACAGGCTGGGTGATGAAGGGATTGAGCACAGCCCTGTAGAGAAGGGTTTGGGGATGCTGGTGGATGAAAAGCTAGACATGAGCTGTCCACGTGCACTCACAGCTCAGAAGGCTGACTGTATCCTGGGCTGCATCAAAAGAAATGCCATAACTGATCAAATCTACGTCAGAATTACCATCATTTAAAGAGGCCATTTTACTGCCCTTCCAGCACTTGCTTGTATTTAACTTCAGCACTGGATGAAAGCAGATCCCAGGAAAAAAGGTACTTAAAAATTTTCAAAGTCTGGCTTTTTAAAATAAGAATATGTCTAATCATCAGATTTGCCTCTAGCATGGATTGCCTTTTAATAATCCAGCTCCTGTCAGGAGGACACATTTCCTTTTGATGATCAGATACCTTGTTTTCCATTCTTCGGGCTGTGTTGTAAAGCTGATCCAAAACGAGATGACTCTGCAAGTGGTAATTCCAGTCTGATTGCATCTCTCTTATCATCAGAAACATGTCATGACTGCTCGAGCAAATGGCTGTATTTCAAATGCTCCTTCCTTACGCCTGTCATCGCCTGTTCCTTTTGACAATGTGGGAACCTCTTTAAATACACTTAAATAATTTCTGCTCTTTTAAGTACATTTTGCCCTGTCCTCATGATGAGTTATAAGAGCACAGAAAAGACTCTCCCACCAGCTTCTTTAGACATTTTTTTTTCCTTGTGATCTTGTTTAAACAGTCAAGTTGACATTACTCTAAATTACAACAGAGTTTAAAAAAAAAAAAGTGTCTGACTGCTCTTCTTGAGTAGCATCCTTTGGGTTTTGGCTAGTTCCTTCAAGTGACGTATGGATGCTTTTAAATATACTGTAGAATATCCCCGCAAAGCGAAGCTGCCTTGCAACGATGCATTTGCTTACATGGGGTCCGGTGCCCCGTCAGAGGTGCGGCCTCTACGCGGCTAACAGCTCAGAGCGGAGCTGTTGCCCTTACCCTGCTTGCCTGTTCCGCTCGCCTGTGGCAGAAGGAACGCGCTCCCGCCGGGCCCGCGGGGCCGCCCCCCGGTGCGTGTGTGGCAGGCGGCGGGGGGCGGGCGGGGCGAGCCGTGCCCCCGAGGGGGCGGGGGCCGCGGGGCTCGGCGCACGTGATTCGGCTGAGGCCCCGCCCGCTGCCCGCTCCGCCATGTTGTTTCTTCCTTCCCCAGCAGCAGCCGGCGGCGGCGGCTTCGGGCGGCGGTGCAGCCCGGGCTCGGGACCGGCGTTGGCCACCTTCCCGCGGGCAGGTATCGGCCGGCGTGACGGGATCGGCGTCTACTTCGCTTTTTTTCCCCGGCGGTCGCCGCTGGCTCCGGGGAGGGCGGCCCGCGTCGAGGTCTGAGGGCGCCGCTCTCCCCGGCGCGGCGCTTCTCCCCCGGCGGCCTTGGGGTGGGGGTGCGGGGGGGAGAGCCGTCTGGAGCTGGCGGGGGTTTTGTCTTGGTTCCTTCCTCTTCGCTCTCCGCTTATTGATGTGTTCCCCGCTCCGCCGCTGTCCGAGCTCGGCCGGCTCCCGGGCGCGCTCCCCGGTGCTTGCTCGGTCACTGCTGTCTGCCATCCTCTGGGGAGCGGGGTCTTGGCCGACACTTCCCCCCCCGCCCTTCTGCGCGGAGCGCCCCTTGCCGGGGCCGCGGTGGGAGAGGGCCCCGGGCGCTTCCCGGAGCCGGTGCGAGTGGCGGGGAAGTGTGGCGTGATCGGGGATCCCGTGACTCCGGAGCAGGCGATGGCTCCTTTGGGAAGCGGCTCCCGCCAGGCGAGCCCCAGCCGGCCCGTGGGCGCTCTCCGACCCCCTCGGGCTCCCTCAGCGCCGATAAAAGATCTCCGAGCTCTTGGAGTAAAACTCAGTTTCGTACCTGGACCCTCAACACCTTTAGAACGGGGAAAAAAAAACCCCAAACCGATAAAAAAATCCCCAGCATACTGAAAGATCCCTTTATTGCCTTTTCTACTTGCTGTCTGCTGAAGAAGGACTTCTGTGTTCCCAAGGGAACCCTGAGCAATGTAGTTTTTAGTTCTTCTTTTTCGAACCAGTGACTTGATTTAGCTCTCTTCTGCAACGGCCAGTTGAGTTTCTAATCATGGCAGATGGCAGTAACGAACTTTGATGTGGTGATGGCTGGAGAACCAAAAGGATTAGATTAGGATTGCTGAATCGCTTATGTCCAAGTGGTTAATGAACAGTTTTCTGTGTGAGTGTTCCATGTTAAATGTAACTTGTGCAAAATATTTGAACAAATAAAGAACACGTCAAGAAAACTAGTCGTAAAAACCTGTGTTAGTGGCCTTCATAGCAAGGTTACATATAACTAGGTACAGAGCGAGCACTTAGTGTTATTAACTTGGGTGGGATAGGCACATAGGGAACTCCTTGGCTAAACTTTGTTTTGGAATTAAAATGTTGGTCTGCAGATAATCGGTCTTGATGTCTGCTGCCCTACACGTTGTTTTCGTTCTTCTTGTCCACAGCAGTTTACAGCTTTACTAAATAAGCATGTGGGGTTTATTCGTCTTTACTTTTAAAGTGGTGTACAACACTGGAATTGTCAGTTCCTGCTGTTTTTAGAGCAAGGGTGTTGTGTGTGGCTGGGGTTTAGGGAGGATTTTTTTTTTTTCTGGTCATGTCTTAGTAGTTTATAAGGTAACAAACTGTAATGGCAGCCTGAAGGGAGAGCTGTTTCTCAGACATACTCAAATCCAAAACTTTTCTTTCCTAGCGCCTTTATTTCTAGAGAAACCTAACCAAAGGATGGTACAGCTATGTCTGTGTTTCAGTATCAACGTAGAATTTACAATGAACTGTTGTTTTTCTGTTTTCTTGTAGGTTGTATGGATCTCTGTTTGCCTTAACTTTAATAAAGTCTTTTCTGTTAAATTAAAAATAGGGAGTGTGTAGAAAGAAAGAAAGAAAAAAAGATGCCATAGTGATCCTTGATTTGCTTTTGAGTACTCAAATAAACCATCAGTTTCCTTAAATTGAAAATATGTGAGAGAGAATTTGCAGAGGGTCAAATGAGGTGTTTAGATTTCAAGGTGTATTTTATATTGTGTGAATTTAGTATTAAATTGTGAGAAACAGATCATTCTGCTCTTAGGATTAAAATTTTACAGGAATGTTTTACAGTGAATAAAAACTTCCCAGCAAAAAGGCTTCTGAGAATTCCTTAAGGTTTTTTATTGGTGATGTTCATTCTTGGTGTTTTGTTTCTGTTTTCATCCTCTACAGAGCAGAGAGGGTGTGTTGGCTTGGTACAGTGTAACCCACTTTATCCCTTAGGGATGGGCTTTGATCCCAGTTACACTGGGAAGGAAATGAATGCACTAGGTCACCTGACCAATAGAGGCTGCTATTGCTAAGTATCTCTGGAGGAAGAGGGAAACTAATTCAAAGGGAGAAAGATGAAAACTAATTCAAAGGGAGAAAGATGAAAACTAATTCAAAGGGAGAAAGATGAAAACTAATTCAAAGGGAGAAAGATGAA